>UFQX01000098.1:0-23058 GCA_900497675.1 Arapaima gigas
CTCAGGCTGCAGAATGAATTTGGGACCAATCAGAAACCTCCCTGATGGTAGATAAGAATCTAAGATTTTTGCACAGTACTATATATGACAGCCAGAGAGCACAAAAAGCACAAAAAGCACGAAAAGACATGTTCCCTTTGTTAGCATGACAGGGCTCATTCCTAGCCGATGTAAAGGAGATGGTAACGTGAGACTGTAGGTATCATCTGTATTGATAATTCACAAACAAAGCTGGAAATACAGTCAAACTGTATGTACCTCTGCAGTACCAATTATTGTAATAGCCTGCTTATGAAGACAAGCTTTACTCAGATCAGACACTGTTCAGTTGGAGCTTTTGGTATCACTTACTGAAACATGATGAAGAAATAGCCTCAATTGTTAAGTGGCCAAAATGAGTCAGGTGAGTGCTAACTTTTCATTTCAGAATCAAATTCCCACCTGATCACCTCACCAACTGTGACTTGATGAACAGAAAAAACATTCAAACCAGAAAAAAGTCACAGCTGGAAAGAGTGAAGAACATGTGGAACAGACAGGAGGAAGAGGAAGGGAGACAAGGAAATAGGTGGAGAAAGCAAGCGGGAGCAAAAGAATGAGGCAAGATTACCCCAGTTTTCTAAGTGCAGAGAATTAGTTTACCCTAATCGGGGCTTTTTTTCTCACCGCAAAGAGGCTTGCAGCTTCAACAGACTAGCACAAAGCAGCTGAGTTTCGGCCAGCGAGAGAGCCTATGTCCAAAGCAATTGGGCTCCTGCCTATCAGAGCATTAACAGGTAATGGAGATTAACCTTTTGTTTACCCACTGCCAAGCTAGACAAGAAGGCAGATCCCTGAAGGCTGCTTTGTGACACTTGTTCCCCTTGGAAGGGGACACAGAATCAGAACTGCTCCCTCTCAATTTAATGGTCACTTCAAGAAACCATTTTCCCAATTGCACCTGGGGTTTTGTGACACATTAACTCTCCATTATGGTGTATCATGTAGTGCTTCACTTCAGTGTTTACTGCTCTGGATCTGGGTTGGGGAGGAAAAGGGCTGGTGGGAAAGACATGGTGTGATAAATCAAATTTGACCAAGAAATGACAGGATGGCAAACCAAACAGAAGCTTTTTGTACAGGAAACCAGCAGAACTATTTGTTTTTCTTAGATGCAGTTGACCCTAATAATGTGTTATAAGGAGGTCAAAGGCATGGGTTCCATTTCAATATGTCAGACACAAGATGTCAATAAATTTGGGGGAAAATTATTTACCTAGGCTATAAGCAACAGAAGACATATTTATTTTACCAACATTTTTTAATATGAAAACCATGGTCTAAATGAAGCCCATCATGACATTGAATAGAAGTCATTTCATGTGCAGTTTTTTATTCTTTAACCAGAAGACAGTATAAAATTGATAGTAGAAACATGGTAAAATGTGTCCTGGGTGTTGTGTTCCCCTTTGCTTTCTTGTACATCAGGGCGCCATGGTAGAGAAGCGGATTCTGGCCAAAGTGCACAGCCGCTTCATCGTGACATTGGCATACGCATTTCAGACCAAGACAGACCTCTGTCTCGTCATGACCATCATGAATGGTGGAGATCTCAGGTATAAATTACAGACCCTTACCTGTTGTCTGCTGCTAGCCACTTCATTCCCAAATAACATTAAATGACTAATGCATGTGTAACTAACTAAGTGACAGTATAATGTTTAAGATTTTCTGTGTAGGAGCAGGTTAAAAGCAACATAAGAAGGAAAATAAATCATTTAAATATCGGTGATCACAGCACAGATAAAATTGTGAATCGCACAAAAAAAAACGAAAAAAATAATCTTGGGCATAAAAAAGTGTGGAAAATTAAACAAATTTAAAAGGAGATTAAACCAGAAACTCGGCATCGCTCTCTTATGCCAAATTCTGCATCTGGGCTACGGAAATGAGATCTCTAGGATGGTTTGCAGATGTCGTGTTAGATGAACTCGATTTATAGGAACCACAGCTTCAGCTTGAATCCAGTAACTCAACCTGGTCTAATCTCACCTGAATCTACCTTGAGTAGAATAGCTTCATGATTTATCAGCAGGTTGGGCTTTCTGGCTGAAAACTGTGTCCTTGGTGGTCTGACAGTGGTTCTCATACCTGGTTCTCTGTCAGCTAACCGGACCCCACAGTTTGCCTGGAGATAAGAATGTTGATAAACGTATGCCTAAATGACCCCAAGATGTCCTCATCAGCCATGACACAGCAATATAAACAGGTTCTCATTAAAAACCTTTGAAGGTTTTGTTCAGTGCTCTGGGTCACTGTGTGAGAACAAGTGCTCTTTAAATAAATTGAACTGTGTTGAAGGAAAGCAATATGCAGACACTGTCTTTACAACTAAAACAGTGTGGATTTACCGCTTTTCTACATCTGTACATTTTCAGATTGTGTGATCTTCATGTCTTGCTTGATTTCAGTGTTAGGGGTCTCCTTCACATCATCTGCCCTTTTCATCCAGGTACCACATCTACAACGTGGATGAGAAGAACCCAGGCTTCAGTGAAACCAGGGCCTGCTTCTACACAGCCCAGATCATCTGCGGCCTGGAGCACCTCCATCAACACAAAATCATCTACAGGGATCTAAAGCCTGAAAATGTCCTGCTGGATGACGCAGGTGACAAAGGCCCAAGTGCTTCATCCCTCACCCTCGCCCCCAGTTCCCCTGCTGCTTTTTTGGAAGAGAGTGTCAGCTAGATCAATAAAATATTAATATAAATGCCTCCCTATGACCAAACATTAGAATAAGATAACCTTAATCACCAAGGAATTTGATCGCCAGGTGCTCCTTCAGATGTACTTGACATACAAACACCGCAGAAACCACAAAATTAATGGGATCCATATATTAACAAATTTTGAAGAAGGTACCATGAATAAATAATGTACAATCAGCAGAAACAGTACAATACAGTTATTTATAGGGATGTGTATCAGCATATCTAATTAATATTGGCACCGAGACACAAATGACCAAAATAAACATAATAAAAATAAAGCATAGTTGCTTTAAATTATCTTGCAGCTGGATGCTAACAGTGAGTTAATGAGAGACACTGATTTTTTTACTTTTTTGTTTGGGTGAGGAGAGAAATTTTGTTCTTCAACTGAATTTAATTATGTGCACAGAACTGGCCCTGTACTGGTCTCACAGTGTCAGTTCCCTTCCAGGCAATGTGCGGATCTCTGACCTGGGCTTGGCTGTGGAGCTGAAGCCAGGGAAGGACAAGACAAAGGGATATGCAGGTACACCAGGTCAGTGACTCTGAGCAGGAAATCACTAATCTGCCATGCAGTACAGTGTTGTTCAAAGCTGTCAAGGTCAGGGATTTGAAACATGAATGTCGCTGGCTCGTGCACCAGTCCCAGCTTCTGCAGCAGAGTTGCCAAAAAAAAAAAATACTTGTCATAAACTCCTCGTGTTAAAATATTGAATCCCTTTTAGTATCCGCGTCAGTTAATCGATAAAAAAGCTGAGTAATAATGCAAAAGCAGGAAATAACCAAAGACCTGTGAAAATGTTCATTTTTATAAAAGGATGCATGACTTCGATTGACATAATTCTTCAAGGGCAAATTTTGCCATTGCCTGTCTGTCCCTTTGTAAACTCTGGATCTGGATTTAATCTGTCAGACATCATGCTGGCTGTTCAGAAGCTTTACATAGCATTTCCTGTGGATTAAAACAATCAAATCAATCTTTAATTGATCTAAACGCCTTCAGAGACCCAAGAGAACTGAGATTTTTGCCAATAATGAAGCTAATCTCAAGTTTGTTGCCAAACTGCACTAGTTCAGTTTACCACCCAGAGTAACAGCAGACACTGGGCGGCACTCTAGTGGCCCAGTGTTCCCCCAGACTAGCAATCGTGTTACTGTATGAATTTTTCTTCAGGCTTCATGGCTCCAGAGTTGCTCCAGAGCAAGGAGTACAACTACACTGTGGACTACTTCACCCTGGGGGTCACACTCTATGAGATGATTGGTGCCAAGGGACCCTTCAGGAGTCGAGGAGAAAAGGTAAAACTGCACTCATGTTCCTGGAACCATTCAGTGATGATACAGGCCTTTTGAAATGATGCATTGTCATGCTGAAAGTATCCATCTAAGTGTTCATCTGTTGATAAACTGTAGCCATGAAGGTATGAACTTGGTCAGCAGTGATGTTCACATACATTATGCCATTCAGACATTATTCAGTAGGTATTGGGGGTCCTAACAGGCCAGAAAAACATTCCCCACACCATCACACTGTCACCCCTAGCCTGTACTGTTGACACGATACATAATGGCTCCTTAAATTTATGTTACTTGCACAAAATTCTGATGCTTCCATCAGCACAATGCCAAAAGAACCTGGATCCACTGAACCAGGCAACGTTTTTCCACTCTTCCACAGTCCAGTTTTAATGCTCCTGACCTGACATGAGCTTTGGCTGTCGTAGGCCTTTCAAGACAAACTCCGAAAAGTGGTGCCTGAGATGACATTCTGTATGCCAGACTGAATGTAATTTGCACATCTGTTTGCTTGTACTATTCTTGTTATTCTCCTTTGACACCCCTGATCTACAAGCAGTTTTTGTCCATAGGACTGCTGGTCAATAGTGCCTTTTTGCTTTTCGCAATATTTTTGGTAAACCCTTAAAATGATTGTACATGAAAAACCAGAATGACCCCAATTCAAGAGATGCCAGCCACTATCACACTACGTTCAGAATCACTAAGCTCACTTATTTTGCCCATCTGAATGCTTACTTGAACACTAAATGATGCTAGAAACGCTGCTGTGCCTGATTTATACCACACACCACCGTCATATGACATATGACTTGTTGAAACGTACCATTTGTGTGAAGGTGGTGGTGGGGGGGTTTACCTAATAATCTGGCCACTCAGTGTAAATAGGGCCTTAGAATTAGTAATGTCCAATTACAGGGGAGGCTAGGTGGTACAATGAATTGCACTGTCACTTCACAGTACGTGGACTGACTGAGCACGGGTTCAAAGCTCAGTCTGTTTGCATGTTCTTCCCATCTGCATGTGTTTCAGGTTAATTGGTTACTCTAAATTGCCTGTAGTGTGTGTGGATGTCTAACCGGGCACTGGTTCCTCCGTGTGGGTCCATCGCCTGGGTAAATGGCGAAGGTAAATGCCAGAAAGTGCATCTGGTTGTTAAAAAAATTGCTGCTCCAGTCACAACACCCCACGCATTCGTGTGGCATCTAGGGGCAGGAGCCCAATTGCAAAATACTGTAGAAGTGATGTGTGACTATGTCTTACTGTCATAGAACAACATTTGAGGTAACACTACCCTGGGTGCAGACTATTTAGTAAATGGGGAATCATAATTAACCAAAATGAAATGAAGTTAACCTCCAAAGAATAAAATATCTGTGTACTACTACTGCTGAACATCCCAATCTTACATTTAAAATTCACATGCAGTTACCATAATAATCAACATGTCAGTTAGCAGTAATATATTCATGAACTTTCCAGAACTTAGTTCTACAATCAGATGTTCACTTGAAACTTTCAAGTAACAGCAAACTAAAATACTTGAGATCAATAATACTTCTATATATTTAACTAATGAGTCTCTGTTTTGATCTACATTTTATCAGCTTTTTCCAAACCTTACTATCATCATGTTAAGAAAATATCATCACTGTTAAACATGTAAATATGGTCCTTTGACTCAATCCAGGTGGACAACAATGAGGTGACCAGGCGCATCTTGTCAGATCCGGTCTCATACCCAGACACCATCAGCAAGGATTGTAAGGATATTTGTGAGGGGCTGATGGAGAAAGACCCTGAAAAGCGTCTTGGGTTCAAGAACAATAGCTGTGATGAGCTAAAGAACCAGCCTTTCTTCAAAGAGCTCAACTGGGGACGACTGGAAGCAGGTTCCTTCTCTCTAAAAACAACATGAGAATGCAGCACTTTTTTATTTTTCAGTGACACCTTCAGTGTCTCCTAATGCTTTCATCTTGTTGCACTTGTATGCAGGAATGCTGATCCCGCCCTTCATCCCAGACCCCAAGATGGTGTATGCCAAGGACATTGATGAAGTAGGTGCCTTCAGCACCATCAAAGGAGTGGTACTGGATGACAAGGACACTGAGTTCTTCAGCGAGTTCTCCTCCGGGAACATCCCCATCCCCTGGCAGGAGGAGATGATTGAGACAGGTGTATTTGGTGAGCTCAATATTTGGGCAGAAAAGGGCAAGTTGCCCAGTGACCTGGACCCCAATTTTGTGGAGGCCAAAGGTGGAGCCTGTGTGCTGCTGTGATATCTCTATCAGATGGCACTGTGAAGAAGGGTGGAAGTCTACGTACGTCATATGCAATGACAGCCGGTTGGTCGTGATTTATTTCTGCTACACTTTGCAATTCTGCCTCTCCCTGAAATGTATTCAGTCTTCTTTTGAGAAAGATGTGTCTTGGAGTGGGACAAAAAAGGCACCACTACCTGCTAATAGCTGCCCCAAGTGTGAGGGAGTTCTAATTCGTTCACGAGTGTTTTTCAGAATGCTGACAAATACCATTTCCTTACATTACTTTGACAACCCTAGTGGAAAAAAACACTTTGTCTCATTCATAAAACTGGGGTGTAGATCAGGGAGGGTTGCGTCCTCAGTGACCTTGTGTGTGAAGTTGGAGAGAAGACTGAGACTTTCAGGTACAGTGATGAGGTTTGTGGTGTGAAACAGTCAGATTTTAAACACGGCAGAGAATGGAGAGGAGTAACGGGGTGCACTGGTGCACCGGAGAAGAGGCCTGAAGAACCATAACAAAAAAACTTGACTTCCTAGAAAAAAGCGTCTTAAATTGTATTTAAAAAGTAATAAAAATACACATTTAAATGAAAATTTAAACATATGTGGTGCATCAAAAAGATGGATGTGATTAAACTGAGTAAATCAAACACTTAGATTGCGTGTATGAAATTTTAAGAAAAACATGATACCTGTTTATAGAAATGAATCCAAAGATACTGAGTGGCAGTTGAATGAAAAAGACCTTTCAGTGAAGCAGAAGGTAAAGAATGCCAGTTAATCATTGTAGTTGTTTCTGTTGTTTTTGTTTTTCCTTTTAAATTTGGTGCATTTGAACACTCAGATAATCTACAGATGGTTTTGCTACGTAGCTTTATTGCAGAAAAAAATTATGACTGGTATCACTGGGGGATTGCAATTTATATACAGTACTGTGCAAAAGTCTTAGGCAACATCAATGTCTGTTGAGAAGTACAGGTAGATTCTTATCTACCATCAGGGGGGTTTCTGATTGGTCCCAAATTCATTCTGCAGCCTGAGAATGACCTCAAACAGCCAATCTCAGTCATACACAACTATCTTGAGCAAAAAGAAGGAATCCTGCAACAGATGGTATGGTCCCCACAGAGCCCTGATCTCAGCATGATCAAGTCAGTCTGGGAGGACATGCAGAGACAGTCAAAGTCTGCAGAAGAACTGTGGCTGGTTCCTCGAAATGTTTGGAAGAACCTACCAACCTCTACCTTAAACTGCATGCAAGTTTGCATAAGAGAATTGATGCTGTTTTAAAGACGAAGGGTGGTCCCACCAAATATTGATCTGATTGAGGTTTTTTTGTCTACTGCACTTTTTAGAAGGTTTATTGATTAATAAGTATTCATGGCATTATTTTTGGAACCATCCTCGCTTTATAGCATTTCCCCACAGGTGTCTAAGACTTTTGCACAGTACAGTATAAATACAAAAACATAAATCCTTTGCGTGTACTTCACCTTGCGACTTTTGCTGCACCACTGCTGTTGTTGTTTTAAACAATTATCTATATTTTAGAGCATTTAAACCTCTCTCACTGGTACTGACTGGGAACAAAATGATTTACTTGGAGGACACTTGGAACTACAGGCCAAACCATCAACTTCAATACTGTCAACTGAAAAATGAAATGTTTTAACCCTTTTTCAGGGAAGCTATTTTTTTGGCTGTGTTACAAAAGGGTGTTTAAAAATGCAGGCATAAATTTACAAACATGCAGGAAATGAACTGTCTGCAGATTTCCCTGTTATGTAAGACCAGTCTTTACTTTTCTAAAATGATTCTGCTCATGCAAGAAAAATGTAGTTAATGTTTTCTTGTTCGCAGGTTACCTCCATCACATTTACCCAGGTTAATGACAAAGAGCCATTTCAGAGCTCAAAACTGTCAGCTGCTGACCTCGGTCCTCATTTTAATGTAGAAAGAAAAAAAATTGTTTATTTGATAAAACAAACAAAAAACAGTGTATACAGATACATAAATAACATGAGCTATATTTTTGTAGAAATATGCTGACCAGTGTTTTAAGAAACATGTTTTTAGATTGAAGGTAAATAATATGAATACTGTAATTATATCAAAGAAATGCCAATTACCTAATAAAATGCTTATAAATAATAATGCACACTGTGTAGTGATTATTTTACCTATATGAAAAGTGTAAGGTGCAGGTGGTGAATAAAATGCAGGTAAAATGAATGAACAAGCTACTCAGTTCTGACTTGCCAAATACGACAACAAACGGCAATAGCAGAGAATTATTGACTGCCAGCGGGTGACTGAGTAAACTGTCAGTGTGAGAAGTTTAAGTTTAAGATGTTTGAGAGGAGTGTGAGTGTAAAGGTGACAAATGTGTGAAAATGTGAGACGAGTGATCGTGAACACTATGAGTGTCATAAATGCGACTGAATGTGAGTGTGAGTGCAACAAAGATGAGTGAAATCAATGAGTCTGACCAAATATATAAACTATGAGTGTTCTGGAGTGTTAGATGTGCAACTTTGGGGAGCCTAAGAAATGTGTGGAGTGTGGGTGCTGAGGTCTGAGTGTGTGGAGTGTGGGTGGGGGGATGTGAGTGTGTGGAGTGCAAACTGAGGGATAAAACTGCGATTATGAGAAATGTTAGGAGTGTGAGAAGTGGGAGTGTGTGTCCAGTGTGTGTGTGTGTGTGTTTGTGTTTTGAGACAGGGAACAGGAACAAAAGTGAGCCTTGAACACTGCAGGAGGTCAGACAGTCACTCACAAACACCTATAAAATAAAACCAAAGGTTCGAGCGCCACAGCCAGGCGAGTTCTCACTTGCAGGGTGACAGCACTGTTTACCTGCTGTCTGACTGGGGAGGAGAGGGCCAGTACAGCAGCAGTGTGTGTTTCGACAATTTTTCACTATTAATCTTTTTATTTATTTCAAAGCCAAATGCAGGTCAATTTGTTTCAGTTTCAATTTGTTGTGTATTGAACTGCACCTTACAGAACTATTTCAGCAAAAATGTCCTTTATGTGTTAGTCATTCAGTAGCTGTTTGACTATCATTTGCCTTATTTTGTCATTTCAGTATTATACATTTTTCAGTACAGTATTTTAATGTTGGGCTTTTTTTTCAGTATACCAACACATCTTTAGTCACATTCACAGAAATTCATCAATTAAAGTAAGCCCAGTTTCTTTGAGATGTAAAATTTATTTACTGTAAGATTCCACAGTCCGACACAATGCTGTTCTTGGCAGTGTAACCTATCATAGCTGCTACTACTGGCACTATTTTTCTATGCCCAGGAGGAGTGGGCAGCCGCTGGCCCTTGGACCCCCAGAGGTTTATTTTTCTTCCTTTCCTCCCCCCAGTTGCTGGAAGGTTTACTGTATTGCGCTTATACTCTGTATAGTAGCTCTTATTAAAGGCGTAACCTCTATCTATAGCCTCACTCTAAACCTGTTCTGTTCTGCTATCTTAATCTGCTGTTCAGCGCTCTGAGTCACTGCATGAGAAGAAGTGCTCTATAAAAATAAATTGAACTGAATTAATATAGGATAAAAGCCATGTTATTTCACACACAGTTATTGCAAGGTACAGATGATTCTGCATGTTCTTAAAAGTAATGTCTCATAACCGTGATTAAAAAACAGCAAGGTAATAATGTTTTTGTTTGCTGTATGGCAGTAGTTACCGTTTCTTCTTCCATAATACATTGAATTGCTCCTGCTGGCTCTGTTGCTGCTCATTACTACTCCTGCTTGAATACTGCCAAACAGAGGCCATGTTTTTGAATTAACTTTATTGGACTCCAACCCCCCCTTTAGAGAGAGAGAGAGAGAGAGAGAGAGAGGGGGGTGATGTGTGGCAATTTGGCAAAGTTGCTGTACAGCCCTTGTACATTGTGTTGTATATTATGTATGTAATTTTGTGGAGCAGTAAATATTGTAAACAGTTCAATAGTGCAACAGGATCATTTTTACTGTATCACTTCTGATCACAGGCCCATACTACAGCTGCAGGTTACACAGGAGATGTTCCCCTTACATGAGAACTGTAGTCAGGGCAGAATCACACCAGCGGTGCACTGTCTCGCTGAATGTTAACTTCCGTTGAAACAGAGGAACAGTGAAAAAGTTCAGGCCAAAGGCAGAAGTAAGATGTAGATCAATACAACAAGAGGCTGCCCACTTTACTTTCAGTTGTGAACATCATTTGAGGCGCAGGAGGGTCAGAACACAGTAGGCAGCCATTGTGATATTCTGCAGATAATTCTGGCGAACATCAGGCGGCCTAACTGTTAAAAGAACCTGGACCTGTGACTGTGTCAGCCTCCATCGTAGAAACGGTAAATAACTTCACTTGCTAAATAAGTCCTCGGTTCTGCAAAGGTTTGAAATTATACAGTGTCTGATTTTTGATGCCTGGAACAAACAAAAAATGCCAACCTGTTAATTTATTGACTTGTTCCAGGGTGGTGTTCCAGACAGCTTTATTCACTCCTTGTCATTATCGAGACTTGAACAGATCTTCTTGGAATTTGTGAGCCATTGACCCTATTTACCTGAAATAATACCACATGTGTGTTTCGGTGAACTCCTAACTGTGTTGTTTGATCTTTTTGCTCTTTATTATAGTTTCAGCCTTTTATTTCCCACAGCCAGGCACTTCTGACCACACACACCCTAGATGTACTAAATATGAATAAAACATATACAATTAAGTACCTGCTTATCGTTCATTTTATGTGAGTTCAGACGACTAGTGTGGAGGATGTCATAAAACTTTATGGCGATCAGGTAAAAGAAACCATACTGATGATGCAGACAGTTTGGGAACGGGTGAAATTCGACCAAAACCCAGCCTCAGGGGTAAATATGGGAACTCCAGAAATTCATTTAATCAGTGTAATAATTTCATCAGTGTATTTAATCGGACTTTTCCTCTTCTCTCTCAGGTGTGCCAGTGTTGCTGGGCAGCCTCTCTCTCCTACCATCAGCCAGCATTTGGACTTCACAATCTAGGTTAGCAATAGAAAGTGATGTCCCTCCCTGGGACTCCCTCTACCCCACAGCCAGACCCTGCTGTCCCCAGCAAGCCTGTGCTCCTGGCCAGCTCCTACCCCCCACTGCTGGCCGACATGGGCCTCGAGGGTTATGTCAAGCGCATCGTCCGCCAGTTCAACCGCCAGATCAGTGCTGCGGGTCCTGTGGAGTTCAACAGTAGGTGGGGAAACAGATCTCTGGAATCCATCTGCACAGAAGGGGTAGGTGGCCTATCAAAATGTATGAAGGAGAAACAGGACTGGAGAGCAGAAGGCGATAGGAGCAACAAGCTGGGAGAACCATCAGGTCTGCACCTTATTTCTTAGAATATTTACTGCAGTCAAAGTCTTCTGAAAAGCAGTTTCCGATAGCTCCTAACCCTAAGTACCTACTTAAAAAACATGAGCGAGACACTAAATTCAGTAGTCTATAAATGATCTGCATTTATAAAAATGATGTCCATGTCAGCTGCCGTCACACGTTTAAGTCTTCACCCGGGGTCATTGGAAAAGAGCACTGTATCCAGTCTATTTTGTGGACTGTCAGGCCCCTGGATACTCATGTTCTTGGACAACTGTGGGTTTGAATTTTCATGGTCTCTTATGTTGCCCTGGTCATGAATAGTCATGTTTTTGGATAGTTGAATCTGAATTGTCATGGTCTCAAACAATTAGTATCTTGGACATTCATTGTCCTGAAGAAAAATGGTCCCGAACATTTGTGAACTGACTTTTGCTTTAATCACTTCCCTAAGTTCCTTGTTTATAAATTTTGTCTGTGCCCTAGTAGGTTTTCCCAGAACACTGTTAACCTCTCGGTCTATGGGCTTTTCTATGGTAAAAACATGAATACATTTATGTATATAATTTCTTTTTACTATGAAAAAAGGTAATACATTTAACTAATAAATTAAAGTCAACTGATAAACTGATAAAGCAAATTAATTGTTTGACTAATCCCATTATTATTAACAAACTGAATAAAGCTGTTGGACGTGTAATCTTATAAAGACTTAATCCACATAAGCCTTTATTTGTGAAGAGCATATGTACCTTTAACAACTTTGTAAAGGATGTATAGTTCATGAACAGTTTCTGTAGCACATTTCTTCTCTGGGCCAGTATTTGAAGTAGCGCCTGGCTCAGAAAAGTGGTCCATTGCTGAGGAGAAACACTCCATCAGGCTGCACAGCCAAGGCAGGTAAAAGGGAAGTTGACGCATAGAAAAAGATGAAGTTGTGCTTCCCACACTTGTGGCAGCTGCCCAGTGTGCTCTTTCGGGGCCTTGGGTGTGTTGAGAGGGTTGCAGGAAACACAGTCATTTACACTTTGGGAGACTCTTCATGACAAGCCAAAAAACCCCAGCATCCTTTGTTGTTTCCTCACTTTGGTATTTGCCGTGTTTTACCTGAGCACTTCAACAGCCAAATAACCCAGGTCCATTTCAAGGCATCATTCTCCACCCATCAACTATCTGTGATGCAGGGTACCAGGAAGTGAAGTCTGCCCAGTTGCAACCTTCCTCCATCCACTCAAACGTGACACCAAAGCCTTGGCCAGCGTGGAAAGATACTGATGACTCCCCACCACCTATACCCCCGCGGGAGCGATGCAAAGACCGCATTTATATTTCTGCACCCCAAGGTATTGTAAGCCTTTCCAATCACCTCCAAGACACCTCACTTCAGCTGCAAGTCGCAGAGAAAAATGTCATCACCAGAGGCGTGGGAGGAAGCAAAAAAGTCAAGGAACTGGACGTGCCACAAAATTTTTGTAGATTTAAATAACAGAAAATACTTTGTGGTTGTACACTTGAGAAGGAACAGTGAATATTCAACTGAATAAACAGGAAGAACTCAAGTTGTGAAAGTGCCTTTGGATAAGAGTTTGTTTCACTAACCAGCTATACAATGCTCACTTCAGGTGAAACGAAGAAGGACGGAAATCATTGCCTGGAGGGGGACAGCATGCAAAAGATTCTGTAAACTGTTTTTCCCTTGGACATACACACTTACATACACTTACTGGTGAAACACACCAGTACAAGCAAGACACACACAAAGACCACAGCCTGGACTGCAATAAGACAACCACAAGTAGAAAATATAGAAATTAATAGAATAGTAATAGAAATACATACAGGCTGAAGCAGAGATAGATAGATAGATACTTTATTGATCCAAGAAATTAAAAAACTTTGTTTTGTCACAGACCCCGAACTCCAGACACAACGACCGTATCCATTGACTGGGAGTCCCAGCTTCAGAATGGTACCCTCACAATGACCACCTTATTGCTAGAGACTGAAATCCCTGTGGAGCTCACAGATTTTTTTTCCCTGCAACATTTCTTACCTAAGCTTTTGTGAGACACTTTCTTGTTTCTTAGTCATAATTTATTGTGGAAATTTGAGGATTTTTTTTTTCCTACACCGTGTTTCATCCTGCTTCATTATCTCGTATTCACTCTATCGGCCAGATCTTAAGCCCGCTTTTTGTCTTATGCAGTTATTTTTTGTTTTCTCCATATTCCCCTTAGAGCCGTTGTACCAGACCTACAGGGAAATGGTCACAGAGGAGATCAAGACAGTTTGTCACCTGAGCAAATGTGTGGACGATCCGACAGAGTGGAGAACAAGCGAAAAGGGAGGCAATAGTGGGGTGCTATGGCAGGAGCTACCAGCAGTGAGACTCAGTGGGGCCCTGGAACAGCTTAGTCCTGCGGAGTGCAAACACCAGGAGGTGAGAGGGAGAACAAGGGGCTCGGGCAAAGCCAAGAAGGGAGGTGATTATTTGATTAATGGATTCACTGTTCATTTATTCATTAATGTACGATCACCCAAGCACCTGCCTATAGAAGTGACATTCAAACAGCAAATATATAAATAATCATACCAGATGGTGTTGGACTCATTTATGTAGCTGTCAGGAGAGATGCGAATTTTGAGATGTTTCTTGAAAGCTGGGAGGAATTCCATAGTTCTGAGAGGGCGTTACATTATAGACTGGCAAGTTTGATGATTCCTCCTCTATGTTTCAAGGCCAATTACATTTAAAGGCTTTTTGGCTCCCCTGTTCGCCCCACAGAGCATGTTTGAGGTGCTGACATCAGAGGCCTCGTACCTGCGCTCTCTGCGCGTGCTCACCGAACACTTCATGGAATCGCGGGAGCTGAATGAGAGTCTCATCATTCGCGACAAGAAGACTCTGTTCTCCAACATCCTCCGTGTGCGGGAGGCCAGCGAGAAGTAAGGAATGTTGGAGAGCAACCCAGGACCTTGCTGATGGCAGTCCTGACAGTGTTCGGCATCCGTTTTCATTCAGTAATTGGTTTACTTAAAGCATCAGGGGTCATGAACTGCCATACAAATATCAAGAAAGGGAAATAATTCCAGCCAAAGTTCTCAAAGGCCTGAAGAGTTAACCCCCAAGACAGACCACTTTATCCAGGTCGAAGATCTGCTTAATTTGTTTTTCACATGTTCTTAGGGTTAGCATATCTAAGGAGTAAAGAATTAACTGAAGGAAAACAGAAGCTTTGATGACAAAGTACTTCATTAATTCATCTCCTCTCCTTTGCTTGTTGCATGTCGTCAATCCCTCAGAGCTGCTATACTGCTTTCAACATGCAAGAAGGATCTGAAACACATCTCTTTAAAACCCATCTGTCTCCTGATCTCCTGACAGTTACATAAACTTTCGTCACTCCATCTGTCATGATCACCTTTGTATTTCCTGTCAGTTCCACATGCAGCTACTAGCATAATGTGCATCAGCAAACACAGTGGTATTGAACAGACTGTACTTCACCAGTCCCGTATCTGCAATCTGAAATTCTTTGTCTGTCAGTGATGCTCTTTATTTTCTCTGAGCTGCATGTTTCTTTGGAGAAAAGCATCCGCTAAAGGAATAAATGTAAATGAGAATTAACTTGCATCCAACCTGTTCTCACTGGCGCTCACCCATACATCCAAACCAATCCCCCGCATCCCAACCTTTCCTCACTAGGCCTCTCCTTGTTCGTCCAACCATAGGTTCCTTAAGGCCCTGGAGGACCGCGTGGAAGAGGGACTTGTGATCTCTGACATCTGCGATATTATCCACCACCATGCCCAACACAGCTTCCCCACCTACATTGACTACGTTCGTAACCAGACATACCAGGAGAAGATATATAGCACTCTCATGTGAGAACCCAGCTCTCTCCTGATCAATCATTTGTCAGCCAGCCCCAGCATGGAATTCATCACAATATCTTTCAAAAACAAAATGGACAGACTGATGGATTTAAGACAACTCATCTACACAGTATTTAACTTAGCAAACATTATAACGTATTCATTGTGTACAGAGAAAGAGTCACGTAGTCATTGTTATTTATGTCCACTCAGAGTCAACACTGACTTTTCTTTGTCTGCTTTCACTTCCACATCATCCGCTCAGTGGCTGTTGCACAGCAGCTCTTTGCAGAAGGCCAGGAAACATGACAGAGAGAATGCTGAACCTGCCTTTTCTCCTTCTTCTTGATCACAACAGGCAGAGGAACATGCAGTTTGCCACAGTGATCTCACGGCTGCAGGAGTCCCCACAATGCCAGCGCCTTCCCTTCATCTCGTTCTTGCTACTGCCCTTCCAACGAATTACACGCATCAAGATGCTGACTGAGGTGAGGTGGTCCTCTGCAGCAATCACCATGGGAATTGTAACCAAGTGACTTTAGTTCATGCGCCATTCCTTGCATTCTGACTATCAAATTGCATAATTCTGAACTTTATATTAGGATTTATTGTGTAGCTGTCTGATGTAGAAATGATTATTGATGAGAAGTTGGTTGGTGTCTGAGATTCAGCTGAAGCCCCTTAAAGAAGGTAGTTGCAGCGAATGTGCTGTACCTGCTCTGAATATAAATAAACACATCCTTTAAAAATGAAGGCAGTATTAGTACCACAGACTGCTGAAGCTCAGTAAAGTGTGATATTTTCAGAACATCCTGAAAAGAACAAAGGAAGGATCTAAGCAAGAGAGGACAGCCTCGGAGGCACTGTTGGCCATGTCTAAAGTAAGCCCATCCGGCCCTTCCCAGCTGCCGCTGACCCCTACCACATTCCACTACTCATCCTTCTAGTATCAAAAACATGGGGGTGCCTTCTATACAAGGCACATGGTATTACATCAAGTTGAATTTTTATAAATATCCCAGCAAGATCAATACACAATTCATAGCAATGAATGACGCAATACAACACATGCGCTACATTTTATACATATACACACTAGCTCCTAATATAGCTAATGGTTGTTTTTTGGATTTTCAAAGATACAAATAATTTCCTGTTCTGTTACTTATTTTAACTGCATTTTCTGCACTATTTTCTAAAATGTATCCTCCATGGCAACAGAAGGCAGTACCCAAGACTACCCAAAAAGAACAGGGCATGGGACCACCTTAATTCAACTCACTCCCAGTTTTTACAGTTTGTGCTTTGTGTTCCTTAGTGTTAGCAGTTAACAACAAGAAGAGAAACCTTGTACAATGTGATGCAATGACTTGGTGCACAATTAGCATTGAATAGAAGTTGCAGACATGACATTTTTATTCCTTAATTCATTCATTTATTGATCCATTCATTATCAATAACTGTATGTCTGTCAGGGTGCCAGTGGTCTGGAGTTTTTGACTAAAACACAGGGTGTGAGACAGGACACACCCTCAAACAGAACCCTGATCCATTGCAGCTCTGTCACTCACTCACACACACACACACACACACACACACACACACACACACACACACACACACACACACAGACACACAGGACAGTTTAGAGTCACCTGAAACAACCTGGATTCAAACCCACATCTGAGCACACAATGCAGGAGCTGTGAGGCAGCAGCACTTCCACCTGCACTCCTGAGCCACCTCTATTTTCAGTCATCCAAAAATTTCACATTATTAAACAACGAACAAAACAAGTTACAAACAAATTCCCAGTCCTAACTATGTGAACTATGTGTGCAACATGAGGAGCCACTGCACTGATGTTTTGATTGGAACTCAAGCCAATCTGAGATGATGTCTTGTGCAGACTGTTTACCCAGCTTGATCTTCACTGTGGGTTCCTGCTCTGTTTCTTTATTAGCTTAGACTTAAAAGCTTTGTCGGTTGCAGATCCACCAAACGTGTGCATCTAGTGAGCAAACACAACTGCACAGAGGTTTCCTCCCACAAGGAAGACAATAATCTCAGCTGTCTTGTGATTTCATGTAAAAAGAAGCCGTACAACAAGAAGTGAAGTGAACTTGCAGAAGTGAGACTGAAAGACGGATGAGGATGGGACTCTGATCAGATTCAGTACATTTCATTTCCACTGTGACCTCAGTCTCCTTCACTCTCACACCTTCTCACACCCTTTCACCCCCCTTTCAGATTGTTAAAGAGTGCAACACTCAGGTGGGCAAGATGAAGCAGATGGAGGAGCTCATTCACACAGCCAAGATGCTGGACTTCAACAAGCTCAAAGTGAGTGTCCAATTATGAGGACATGAATGAATGAATGCGTACAAATCATTATTAATCCCAGAGGGAAATTGTTACTTGTTTGCTGTAACTTACACATAAAAACATACATACTGTGACAACACATGGAAAAAGAAACAAGCGGCTGGAAGAATCTGTGCAGTTAAAATCTGGTTTGCAGATTGGTGCATTCCAACCAGGGCTGGATTAAGAGGGCTGGGCGCACTGGGCTTAAGTCACTGTTTGGGCCCTACCGACACCATATGATAAGTTACAGCTGTTCCGACCTCGAAAACCAGTGCCATGTAATATCAGGCTTAACAGTATGAGTATATATACAAAACATGAATAGTGACCACAACATAAATACAGCTGGTCCCTGGGCAGAAAGAGAGTATGCATATCAACGCCTAATATTATTTTTTTTATAACAATAGCAGCACAACTTAATAGAGAATGATCCCCAGCACTGAGATCAGGCAAAGCAAACGAAAGTACAGTACATCAGCCATTCGAAAATGCCAAGAGCTAAGAAAAACTGATATTTTATAAATCTGTAATACTTTTGAAAGTGGGACCCAGCTGATAACCATAACAGGTTTACTGAAAAAAACTATAGCTGTAAGTGAAGTGAATATGCGTGCAGGTTTTCCTGATTTTAGCTATTTTCTGTGCCAGAGCGTGAACCAACACACTAACACACAGGTTTTTATTACACGTTTCTGTGGAAGTGATTGTCTTACCGGTAGTACTTGTCGTATTGTAATAGGTTGTGTTTTCTTATGGAGGAATAAACAGTGAACGGTCACAGACGTGAGCAGGACCGAGCAAACAAGCGTGGGAGAGTTACAAATTCTTTCTGATAAAAAAAGATTTAAAAAGTAATATTAATTAGTCCCCCCTCTAATAGACCTTTTACATCTACCACCGCTCTTCTCAAAACAGCCAGTCGTGATTCGCAGCCCGTACACCAACCAGCACACAAAACTAAGCATAACAGATGTATAACTAAACAAATTAAAACACCTAATTTAATAGAACATGACCCAGAAGTATCCAGCACTTTTTCCATTTTGAACATAATTTGTGGACCTGATTTAAAAGTAAAGGAACCTTGTCAAATCAGGAATGATTAAAAAAGATTAAACAGTAATAATAAAATGTATTTATTTAGATACATTTTGGGACCCTGGGGTGCAGCTCACATAAGCTCAGTTATAAGCCCAGCCCTGATTCCAACATCCCAACTGTACAAAAGCTCTTTAGTCTAACAAATCCTACAGAAAAGCATGATGGGTACCATGGAAGAAGCACTGGCTTCCAAGAACAACTCTACAGACCTCTGCTGTGTTGGAAAGGTGTCAACTCACAAGCGTGTATGTGCTCTGCAGGCTGTGCCAGTCATCTCCCAGAGCCGATACCTGGAGAAGAGGGGAGAGTTGCAAGAGCTAGCCAAAGGGGGCACCATGTTCAGCCTCCGCTCAAAGTACACGCCCATTTACCTCCTCCTCTTCAACGACCTTCTGATCTTGACCACCAAGAGGAGGTGAGTAGCCCAACATTCTCAGCCGCAACACTTTACGGTTGGTCCCCAACTTAAGCACTTAACTGGGACTGAGGAGTTGGTTCATTTCTGAAAAAGTCGAATGTGACACGACGCGGACAAGATGCTTTTCATCAATTCTATACGCTGCTAGTCGTGTGAGGTGTGCTGGCAACAACGGTGCAATTGGACTGAGAAAATTTGTCTGCCAGCACTTCTCAGAAATTTTTCTATCCGTGAAAAGTTTCTGCTTGAAAGCGCATAAGTCTGGAATCAACTCTGGTCCATTACGCTGAGTACACAGTACTGCTGCTTTGCCCCTTTCTACCCTGACATCTTCCTTCACAGTACTCAACAAAGCATTGTGCAAAAATACTGAATCAAAATGTATGCTCATCTGACACTTTTTGCCCTTATTTATTCATTTATACCACAGGGAGCGAGTTCTAACCACTATGCTACTTGTGTGATATCATTACTGTGGTTAAAGAAAAGTGTGGGGGGAGCAGAACCCACCAGAGAAAAATCAAACTGCTAAGGCACTAATGTTAAAAAAACTGGCTGCCCTCCCGTCCTGGTTGTTATTTCATTAATAATTATTACCCAAAACCAAAGCAAAAATGTGACCTTATGTAAAGGTGTCAGCTGAATAAAGAGCAAAATGAAGGTAGATGTTCAGCAAGAATGAGTGTTATTCTGAGTATGCTAAAGAACAGTTATTTATAGGTCATTTATGCAACTTGTTTTCCTTACTATTGGCAACAGCAATAATGCCTATGCTGACTTTCACACTACTCTTGCAGCAACAGCCCTGACCGCTATGTCGTGATGGACCACACCCACAGATCGCTTGTCCAGGTGCAGTCCGTCACCAAAGACAGCCATGTGTTTAAAAAATGTTTTTTCCTCATAATGCTGGAGAACCACCAGGGCCGGATGACCAAGCGCTTACTTAAAGCTCCCACCGAGTGAGTTCAACTCCCTCAGCTTCGGACCGGTAGCTCCAACCACCACAGCTTCCTGCAGTGAGTACAGCTGTAGTCTCTGTGTTTCTCCATGCAGATCAGACATGCACCGATGGATGGCAGCATTTCCAAATCCCACCACCCCGAAGGACAACATAGAGGAGGTGGTGTACGCAGACTGGGGTGAGCGACGTCTTCATCTGTACATTTTTACCTTAAGTTATCAACATTTAAGTTATGCATTTTCAAAGATGCAAACATTTGCAAGTTTATTTATTCATTTTTGCCTGTTTTTATCATTCTATTTTATAACATTTCTTTTATGTGGGGACATGACCTGCATTTCCACTTATACTTGTGTTAGTAGGCAGCAAAACACAATGATTTGCGCTTGAGGGGGGGCAACTTCTGCAGAGATTTCAATCAGTGTGTTTTATTATAGCTATATCTCAGCCTTTTACAGAACCCACCCGGTGAATAGACATACGTGTCTATGTTTCGCGCTTTCCTTTCCAAACTAAAAGTGACAAGATGCTGAAAAACATTGCACAACCTTATGTATCAGGAACACACTCAGAATTTATGGTAAAACACTTTTTAGTTTGTTCTCTTCGTGCTTTTTCCATTGCATTCCTTACATAAATGACGTGCAGGAGGAGCATGGTGCCGTCTTCCATGTATAAACAAAAAACATCGTGTTGAATAGGAGATCGTGGAGACATTTCAACTTTGCTTCAAGTTAACAAAATAGTGCTACATCTCATCCACAATTCTCCCAGCCTCAAGCCCCACGATTCCTGTATAGACAAACACCGAGACTTCGCACTGAATAAGCAGCTGATGAAAATAAAAGCCTTGCCACGATATTTTAATTCAGTATAGCTGGTGTGTATCCAAGAGAACCAAAATTAATTAAATCCAGGGATGTCAATATTATTGAGCATTTATTGGTTAGTTTCACTTAGTAATGTTGTGAGTTGCAGACTTCTGGCCTCAGTTGTGTTCATAAGGTCAAGTGTACACACATTTGCTGATAGCCTGGTCAAAAAGCTTTTGGCTTTCATATTTTTGAACAAGCATGATAAAGAAAAAGTGTGTTGGCGATCAGACTGCCCACAGGTGCAGTGTGTGGAGCAGTATGTCGCCCAGCAGGCAGATGAGCTGAACCTGGAGCCTACAGACATCATTAACGTTGTGCGCAAGACCAACGAGGGTAAGCACATACCATCATATAAAATAGTTGCAGGGTGAAGATTGTAACTTAAGAACGTCGACTTTAGTAAATTTCTACCCATGTAAAAAAACACGCAACTAGATCAGTTATTGAGCTAATGTGACTTCAGGACATGTCCACACATCCCACCAAGGAATTTCATATCCTTTCGCCCTGGCAGGCTGGTATGAAGGCATCAGGCTCTCGGCTGGAGAAGCAGGTTGGTTCCCAGCGACCAACGTAGTTGAGATCACCAATGAACACGTGAGACGGCGCAACCTGCGTGAGCAGTACCGAGTTGCTCAGGCTACGGCACATCTGGCCTGAGGTGGGCCTTCACAGAGAGCTGCACAGACAGCTTGTAGAGCAGGCAGGTCACCCTCAGTAATCAGTTGTCCTTGTCTACTCGCACCCAGGAGAGCACTGCTCATTAGTTGATGTCAGAGAAAGGCTTCATCCACAAACACCTCATAGCTACAGCATTCACCTCCCGTCTACTTTTGAGAAAGTTGTGAATTGCACATGAGAGAAGGAGCCGGTTTGAAGTGTCCTGGTGCAGTCCCAATTTTTACATTTATGTGACAATTTTCTCCAAAGCAAGTGTGATTTAAAAGAGGGGTCCAAGTAGTACTCGACTAGACCCAAAAAGATAATACGGACAGAATGGTGTCGGTCAGAAGTGTTTTTATTAGACTCTGCGTGCAGCCAAGAGAAAAACCCCTCTATCCTCCTGGTAAAGCCACCATCACCTCCACAGCTCACCTCACAGGGCACTGCAGGAGGTACCTGAAGACTCTTAGATCAGGCTCACACACTGGAGTGCGTGAGCCTACACCACTAGGGACACCAAGGGAACTTAGCTCCACCCCCTCTCACCTCTAACAATGGGGTGTTGCCCTTTATGGGAGCGGTGGGTTCGGCTCCGGGGCAAAAGATGAGACTGGTAGATGGCTAGGGTCCGGGTGCCATTCAGGGGGTAGCGGCAACCAACCGGCTGGCTGAAGGATATCATAAGAGAAGGGGAGGAATTTTGTGTCAGTTCATAAACCAAGGCTGCACTGGTTTCTTTAAAACAGAATACAGTACGTGTATAAAAAGGGTGCGGCAACATTGCCACATTAAAAACTACACTTTACACTATTTGGACCAGTTTGTTCAACTCATTTTGATGGTAGTCAAAATGACACTGGCTAAACTGATTGTAATGCCATAGTTTAGATTTTTGTAAGCATATTAGATGCAAATACTTTAAGATCAAGCTACATTAAAACAGAAAAGTCAAAGTCCTGTGCAGTGTGAACTGATGCCATTTATTCCATAAACAGGTGCAATGCTCCTCATGTTGTTCCTGAGTCTTGCTGATTATAAACAGACACTGAACGAAGGTGATCCAACAGCTGCTTGGGTGCATCTGTCATCCATTGACTTGGTGGACCAAACCCCCCCCCCCCCCCCCCCCC
>UFQX01000098.1:23075-127064 GCA_900497675.1 Arapaima gigas
ACTTGGTGGACAAACCCCCCCCCCCCCCCACACAACTCACCTATAGTAGTAGAAGGGGTGGAAAAAATATTGCGGTATTGGAAGATACTGTGGCATGTACCGGATTTCATTCACATAAACCAGCCCATCATCCTCCACCTGCAGGAGATGAAAGAACACCCAACTTAGATTTTGGCCCTTCGTGGGACACCTGGGCCAGTGTTGGAAGGAGAGTCCACTCACGCTTTTGATGGTCCCACAGGAGTCCAGTGAGAAACTAAACAAGGCACGAGTGTGATCCGTTTCCTTGGGGCCACACATTGGGTCCAGCAGAGTGGTGTCCCAGGGGTCAAGTGGAGGGACCACTCGGGCAGTGTCCACCACAACTACCATCCAGTTGTTTGGCAGACACACTGTCCACAACAGGACAAGGAAGAGACTGCTCAACAAAAGGAAGCATTGAGAAGACAGGCACATAATGGGCAGTCAATCTCTTCTTCACTATGCTAAATGAAACTAAGCAGTTAAAACATTACATAATACCAGGTACCAGTAGGAGGTCACTATAGATCATTCACACTCATCTGGTCCGTCTACAAAAATTTTTTTTACCCATAAGTTCCCGGACTTGAAAGGTACAGTGCTGGACAAAGGTCTGTTCCACTGTCCCAGTCTCCACATCCAGCATGCTGACAGCCACATTGGTGAGCAACCCCTGCAAACTGAGGTCCTGGCAGATGACAGACGACAAAACAATCACATGAACAGACTGAAGCAGGCATGTGAACTTAACTGAATAAGTGTGCTGTAACTTCACTAGACAAGGAATAGATGCAAAGGCAACCCACCTCGTATGCCATGCCAAGACTATAGAGGGGAACCTCCACAACAAAATAACCATCTTCAACCTCCAGGCTGTATCTTCCAAGCTCCACCAGTTGTTGTTCAAGCCTGTGGTTCCCAAAGAGGATGGCCCATTGGGTGTCCATGTTCCCACGGTGCAGCGTGAGCCTAACAGCCTTGTCTGTACAGTGGCCTTCCACCTTGGGTAGCACTGGGTGGGAGGAAGCACAGAACAAATCATCAGATATGGGATAGTCCTGAACTAGAGCTGGAAGCAACAAGGTAAATCTAATGACAGAAGTTTTACACATTCGAGGAATTTGTTCCTTTGGACATCTGCTGGAATACAGATGAGAGGCTGATAAATAGTTGCATAGTCAGTACAATATAACTTGTAGGAAGATGCATGACCACATCCCACATTTACGCTCCATTTCTAGTTTCCAGTTTGTTATAGAAAGTGAACCAAATACTGAAATACCAGATTACAAACCAGAGCAACACTTCACCAAGGGGGGAGGGGGGTGAGCCTCAAAAACATTGAAATTGCATAAAATTTTCCCAATTTCTTTCAAGGGGGGGGGGGTGTATTCAATTGTGGGTACAGAGCTTTGATTTACACTCGCCTGCATCAAACATGGACCAGCATTTAAAAAGCTTCTTCATTCTACATTTGGGGGGGTCTTTTGAGATATCATCGCATCTACATGTTTTAAAAAAAAAAAAAAAAAAAAATCAAGCTTCTTGTGTATGCAAAGTTACTTGCAAAGATTCCATAAACTACTTATTGCAACAATGCTAGTGGAATGGCTTGAGGAAATATCACACATTTAAATGACTAACTTCCTCAGTTGAGGAACAATGGCGGCGTACATAGGATGCACACAAACTTGTGTGTAAGCAAGACTGTACAGCACAAGACCAGAACAGCAAGAGTGCACAGACTTCCCACAATGCAGTGGGTCTTTGTCTCATGCTGTTGCTTGGGTCAGTTTTCAGATATGGTGTCAGATTCACACCAGCCAAGTAGCGAACTGGACTGGATACATAAAAATCCAGACCAAATGATAAATGGCATTTATAGCTGTGTACTAGATAGCAGACAGGTGTTGCATTAAACTGGACTGCAGAATCTTTATTTCCCTTCTAGAGGGGTTACGGAATATGATGTTCACCTCAGATGTGAGAAAGGAACATTGCAAGAAGGAAAATGTTGTTTTGCCCATTTTGCTTTAAGAACCCTTGAATTGCCATGCATCACATGACATGGATGGAAAGGACCAGAATTGAACTCTTCTCACCAACATCCTGCAGGTCACATGCCACACTGGCAGGGTGAGTGAAGACTTGTCCATGGGGGGAAACGAGGAGGGTGAAGTTCACTTCCAGCATGTATCTCCTGTACATCTTGCCCAAATACTGAGAAAGACCATGAGATGTTCATTTCCAACTTGAGCACTTGTTTAACCAGAAGATAATGGGGAGTGAAGAGGGGGGCACCGTGGAAGGTGGTTGTATTTTTACCTTCTGGAAGACCAGAGGATGGGAAAAGGGCACCTGCAGCAAGTAGGAGTGGGTGCCATTGGTGAATGGGACCTGGAAGACCCTCAAACCCAGCTCTTCAGTCACTGCTGGGGTAACTGTGTGGGTCAATATGGTGATATTGGCCAGTGACACATCAGGAGGGAAAACACCCAGGGTCAGTGAGAACTCCCTCTCCTCAGGGACTGTGACTGGAAGGAAAAGGAAGAACATAAAAGCCTTGTATTTGACCACAAAGGCAAGCAGGGGAGCGAGAGCTCACGGTTGAAAAGGCCAAGGGTACGAGGTCTGGGGGAAGTCCACAGGGGGCGGAATGAGCAGTGCCGAGTGAGGGTCCACTGAGCATCTTCCCACTGCTGCACATAGTAGAGGTCTATGGAGTAAGACTGTGCGTATTGCCCATCCATCACATGGCTCTAGGGTACAGGAGAAAAGGGGGGCCACATAAGATATGGAAAAAGCATGAATAATGCAAAACCAATTCATAAAGCTAAAAATATTTGCTTATGGTTTTAATTTATCAGCACACAAAAGGTAGCGGTACCATTAGGCCCTACTAGGTTCAATGGGTCATTCTGCAATTACAGTTACAGAAGACAGAATGAAAAGCAGCTTCTCTTGGACAATAAACCAACAGACATGATAAAAAAAAAAAAAAAAAAAAAAAAAACTTTTTTTTTTAAAACACTGTAATCCAGTAGATAATGGGATTGAATTCCCTACTGCCCCCATCCCTCACTTAAAGGGGATAAATTGTTCCATAAGAATCACTTAAGCAAATTCTTATTAATGGGGGAGGGTGTAGTTACCATTCCTGAATGCAAATGTTACCTGTAACTTAAAAAAATTGAATTCAACACTTATTATTCAGAACTGGTAAAGTGTGGGCAGAACACTGAATCGTTTTTTTTTTTTTTTTTTTTTTTTAATGGGTGGGTTTTAAATTTGGACTGATGCAAACCATGAGGGAACCGATTTACAGTAGTTTATATATTGTTAAAATAACCAAGTTATTTAGCTGTTACAGCTAGTCAACCACAGCTCTAAACATGTCAATTATATCATAAGAATATTACCATTACACCATACCTTGACGTAGCCCCCGTCTGCACCAAATGGAATCCTGACCTCCATGACTCCAGCTCGCACCTCCATCTTGTACCCCCTCTGCTGGATGACGCAGTCACTCAAGAGACTACCTCCGACTCCCATTCTTGCCCCACGGTCTCTGATAGAGCCCTGCACCAGTGGGGGAAAGACCTGGGGGATGCTCCACAGGATGTGGGTACCATCCATTGTACCTTTGTCTTTCCAAGGATGGGGAGACATTACTTGCAGAAGCACAATGACATGCATGTTACATGCACCAGTTAGTTCATCACAGTGGTTATACACGCATGCAGAACTAAAGCCAGTCGATTTGCTGAGATGTCAAACCAGTTAACACCAGTCAAAGTCCCAGACAGCTGTGAAGTAATTTACACCATAAAGGGATGCAGTGGAGACGTACGCAGGCTGCAAGCTACCGAGGCATCCACCCTGAGTAGTGTCCATTGATGCCGATAGAAGATCGTAACGCTGACAGTTTCAAGATCAACTCCTTTCTCCTATGGAGTGGGAGAGATGTGGAGATGGTGCATGAGTTGTGCTCAAACCTTTAGCACCAGATCAACCAAACAAGTCAAGAACTTCCAAAAAACATTAAGTAGGACTGGGAGTCTCGACATCTCAAAAGCTACAGCCCTCATGATTATGATTTGGTTTTCCATGACCTCCCAACTTATTCCTGGTACACTGGTTAGAGCCATGACAGAGTGCTGAGTAGTACACTCTGACTTCTGAGATCTGGAAACACCTATCGCACTTAAGGAGAAGTAGGGCAGTTTAGGTCCCAGGGAGGTAGTGACCATGAGCAGACCTGCAGGAGGTAGGAAAGTGGTGAGGAATAGCCACAGCGCAGTACAATCCGGGTGCCAGTGGAATTGATGTGGTAGCCCAGCTGCTCCGCTTCCATCAGGGACAGTGTCTGCTCCTTCATTGGGAGGGACGTTACGTCCTTCTGGGCATCTGGCAGGACACGGAACACCATCCTCCACTCCTTCACCCCCCCCTGCTCTGACCTCTGGCACAAAGAGCAGAGCATGTATGTATTGCCAAGGGCAGCCAATGGACTTTAAAAAAAAAAAAAAAAAAAAAGTTTCCTTGAGGAATCCAAAGGTCTTTCCACAAGCTTCCACTGAAGAATAGGCAGACCTGAGTGTCTATATGCAAAGAGTAGTGATGGAGAGCTCTACTGGCCTTCAGTCAGGGGAGTTACTTGGGACCTTAGACAGTAGTTTATAAATTAAATTAAAGTTCAACAAAGCAGTATGAGGAAGCATTCACAGCAGAGACCTTGGGTGGAGGAGTCATCCACTCCTGGCCCTTCTGGCCAACAGGAGGAATTGGCTTCTTGACAGATACCTGAAGGAGAACGAACACCTTACTTTGCAGATATGATGAACCTCATGACTTTAATCATGCCAACAATAGATAAGGGGGATAAGGAACTTTTTCTGACTCAGCAATAAATTCAGGCTGAGAATCAATCCTATTTGGCAGGACACTTACGGACCGGCTTCCTCCATGATCACCACACCCTTTCCTCCGCTCTCTTTGAGCTGGAGGAACCACTCACCTCCATGTAGTTCTCCTCACACACAATCTCACGGGGATTCCACTGCTGTAGTGGACATGTAAGCAGAAAGGGGTGTGAGGTTTCCTTGCCACTGGTCTCCTTGTTCACAAACCACACCATCAACTGGACACCAGCGTGGTCCTGGGACAATCCACAAAAAGATCACTCAAATTCACATCTCTCCACTCTTAACGTTATTACAAAGGAGCACAGAAAAGCTCATTACTTTCTAATATTTTTCTGGGACCCACCTCAGTGTCCACATCACAGGCCAGGTAGGATGCACGCAGCACCAGGTCACCCCGTGAGTCGAGCAGCATTGTGTAGCCACATTGTGCAGCACGCTTGTCGGAGACAGGATAGACACCACTACGTCCTGAGATGGTGTGAGAAGGGTTGGGATGGGTACAGCAAGCAACACTTAAAACCAGCTTCTTCAGCTATATGTACCGATACTTCCACTTCCTGAAACTCTTCACTTAACTTACTGTACCTAAAACAAAGACCACCCACCTTCAGTTTCAAATCGAAACATCTGACCCAGGAAGGCAGAGCTGATGGCAAGCCAGAAATGCTGATCCTGGCACTCCGTCCTGAACATCCCTTAATACACAAGCGTAATTGACAAGAAACCCAGCAAAATACTTTAATGCCTCAAGATGATAAAGGGTGGCATTATATTTCTCATCACCCTTTTGGTGAGTGTGGAGCACATGCAAAATAATTAATTATGAATTTTAAAAATCACATAGTAATAAGTCGCTTACCAGCAGGCACCTTATTTCGTGCACACATGGAGAGCACACACAGAAAGAGTATGCTGGAAGAGAGGGATGTGTAGATCAAGTTCCTTCTATAGATACAATGCCAAAAAAAATATTTTAAAATAATTTATAATGAAAACAAACAATAATAGCTCCAAAAACAGCTAACCTCAGCATTTTTACAGAAAAAACATTAATCACAGAGCTAGACATGGTCCTTATAGCTTGAAGCGCTTCTCTAAATTGAAACAAACGGCTTGGATTTCCTCCTTACCGACCACCAAACCATTAACCAGGGAAGTGCCCCCCCCTTCGGCGCCATTTTCAGAGGGAACGCAATCACGTGACTAACAATTGGTTAATTGCGCGTGACTTATGGAAATCCAGCAGGTTAGTGGTTCGCATCTGGTAGAGCGTCATGTTAAAGCTGGATGTATTAACGTAACTGTTTAACAACACATGAAACGGCATAAAGTGTTTTCGAGTTGCACAACAGCTATCTTTACAGTTTTGAATTATCTCTAATTTTTCTTGTGAAGGGCCAATCTTGAATGTTTTGGGCTGTGACAGCGCAACCACCGCTGCCAGAGACCGGCAAAGTAAACCTAGAGCGGGAATAACGGAAAACATATCAGAGCTTGCCTTATTTTTATTTATTTTATTTCTCCATTACAGAGCGGCCTATTGCCAGTAGTTGGTGAAGTCGACGGGACGTTGTCGGTTCGAATCCCCGCCCCTGCTTTAATAATCTGGATTAAACCAGAAATAAAGCAGTAAAAAAATCCCTGCAGTTCAGGCAGAAGAAACGCTGTGGCTTGTCTCCGGTTCAGCAGAGGGCGCTGTGCTCCGAGATTAGCGGCATAAAGCACCTGCCACCAGCGAAGAAGAAAGGAGCAGTGTTGCCGGAAGTATGGAGGCTGTAATCGGCGAAGTGGTCGCTCCGGAAGATCTGCTGGTAGGTGACAGGCTCTACTGGATCTCTGCTGGATGACAGGCAGAGTGAAGTTGTCATGTTCAGGCGGGGTTTAGCAGTTAAATAAGCTTGTCAGCGTTTAACGCTTCCATGTTTAACTACCGATCTAGAAATCAGATCCTGTAAAACACCAACGTTTTTCTTCGGGAGACCGAAGAGCTCCTCTGAAATTTAGGGCGAGATAAAATTACCCTTTTAGTATCCTTTTTTGTTACTTGAATTTTACAGCAACCGAGCCCTCAACTATAGAGGTTAAGGATATTTACTTTAAGGTGGCTCATACGAGCCCCACCGCAATTGTTTAGTAACCGCGATCAGGGTGCTTACACCAAAAGACCGCAGTAAGGGTGGGTAAATAACTGTAAGGTAGTCCGAATTAAGCCAAATATCAGATTGTTATTGATTATGATGGTAATAATAACAACAATCATAACTATAATGAAATCTGCATCACACTATAAATCGTGACTGACTGCAAGTTACTGTTTCCTCAGAGTTCAGTGACTGCTGTTGTCTTTTCTATTTGCTATCATATCTGTATTTGTGTTGTGTGGTTGTATTAAATATCTGTATTTATATCTTCCAACTGTTTTTTTATTGAGTGGTGCAGCCCTGGAATGATTTACATTGCCTCTAAATGTGTGCAGACTGCTTAGTTTCAGCTGTGCACCTGTGTATAGTAAAATGACAACAAACATTAAACAGGCTTTTTCTCCACTGTGGACAGTTTCATGTCAGCTCTTAAAGAAGATATGAACGAGAAGTTTTCACATCATTCCCATGCTGTATGTACAGAGTTGACATGTATGCCATTAAAACAGCTGATTTTTAAGCAGTTTTACTGTTCGACAATGGCAAAATACAGACCCCAAGATCTGCAGTTGTAAGAATGATCTTTAACATTATATTTTCCTTTTTTTTTGTCCCAGAGATTTGAGAAGAAATACAACACAGAGCTGGTGAAAGGAAGCGTGTCCAGGGTGACGGTGTTTGAGTACGCATGGTGTCTGGTCCGCAGCAAGTATTCGGAGGACATCCGGAAAGGAGTGGTCTTGCTGGAGGGTGAGATGCATGGCAAGGATGTCAGGGAGGCTGTAAGAGCATTCAGCAATGTGTAAAGAGCTCAAGTGTACCCTAAGTCACAGATCTCATCAGCACTGAATCACTTTGCTGGTATTCTGCCTTCCTCATTCTCCAAAGAGAAGATTTATAGGCCACAGAGTCTAACCTCTCATGGTCATACTCATAACTGAAGCAATCATTTTTAACTGTTACGTGTGTGTGTGTGTGTTTCATGTTTTGGTAGATTTGGTTCACAAGAGCCCCAAGGCTGAACAAAGAGACTATTTGTTCTATCTGGCAGTGGCAAATTACAAACTTAAGGTAGAGTATAAGCTAAATGTTTCACAGCACCAGAACTTGAGAATAATTGAAAAACCTCTGGAGTAATGTGGTATTGCTGAAAAAGAACCAAGGTTATTGTACATTTTTTAGACAATTTTATACAGTAAAATAGAAGTACAAGCAATTTTTAGAAATGAATAGCAATACTAATTTATAATAATACTTTTAACAGAACATAATGGTAAAACAAATGATGAAACTGAAAACTGCAGACTGGAAAAGAAGCAATCAAAGCTGTTTGAAACTTTTATGTCTTAAACCTGGATTTAAAAATGCTTAAAGAAAGCGAATCCTTCAGGAGGGAATTCCACAAAAGGTTAGCAAAATTAACAGGGGAGATCATTAAACACCAGATTCTAAAAGTGTGACCATACATTCCAGAATTCATTCAAATTATGATATATTTAAAAGCTTTTTCAAGCTTCTGTTGCAGACCACCGTAATAAAATATATTTTTTCCATGTATATAAGAATAAACTTATACTTCTGTCTCCATCTCTCTAAATGTGCACATAGGAGTATGAGAAAGCTCTTAAATTTATCCGAGTCCTGATGAAGAACGAACCGGGCAACACACAGGCCCTGGAGCTGGAGAGCGTGATCAGGAAAGCACTGAAAAAGGGTGAGACTGCATTCAGGCAGTGAGATGGAGCTCCAGGTCTTTGGTGGCAGATCAATAGTTCAGAAAGATTTGTTGCACATCAAAAATGAAGGCCTTAAAGGCCTGATTTCTGGTATTTGAAATATTCTTGGGGCTCAAAACACCTGTACATTACTGTTTCAGACAGGGTTCAGTGCTGCTCTAAGATGTACCCCCAGGAGCTGCAAGGATTTTTATGAAATGTGTTTTTGTTCTTTCCGGCATGCAGATGGACTGCTTGGCATAGCGATCGTTGGGGGTGTTGGCATTGTCTTCAGCCTCGCTGGCTTGGCAGGGCTGGCTGTTTGGGCAGCAGTGAAGAGTACCTGATGATGCAGTTGTGCATCACAGCGCCTCAAACCCTGTTGTTCCGAGGTGCAAGCATATGGCTTCCTCTAGGATTTTACCCCAATCTTTAAGGGCAGCACTACTGTCAAAGTAAGGCTCAACAAGGGCAGTTTAACCATTATCTCTTACCTAACCTTTAATCCCCTGGCTTCAAAATACTAAATCTGGGTGCATTAACTGAGAGAAGGTAGTTGAGAGTGGCATTGATTGGAACGATACAATACTGTTAAACTATGGCAACTGTGCCAGTTGTGAAAACTAATTTGCACAAAGTGCAATTTTGGGTGTCACAGATAAGTGACTTGAACTTGTACTCTTTTACGTAACCAAAAAAGCCTTAACTTATGTTCCACGGTGCAACATTTTTTATTTCTTTTATCTGCTGTTACTGTTCATGTTTAACTGCTGTTTTGTTCTTACTTCAAGGAAACACTACTTACAGACACAAAATTTTGTTTGCTTGGCTTCTCGCATGGTTCTGTTTGGTCACCTGTTGTGTGTCCGCTAGAGATATTTGACCCTTAACCACCTGATTTTTAGCAATACAGAACAAATAGGGTTAGGGTATGAACCTGTATGCTATATAAGCCAAATCCCTGCAGTGTGTTCTCCTCATCCTGGTTCCCTTCCAGTTCCATAGGTGATCCACATATTTAACTGGAATACTAAAATGTCACACATGTAACCAGATTTTATAGTTGCAAATGTGAATAATGCAGTGTTTATTTGTTTGCTTTTTGTCATACTGTGAAATCTGTTCACTTATATTTGTGTTTTTGCTGCTCAGCTAGGATCAGAACAGGGTGATCTCTTTACTCATCAGCCCCTGTCAAGCACAAACTTGAGTTATGTCAGTTTGAATGTCTCTGTTGGATTCAAGTTTTAAAGTGGCAATGAATATTTAATCCAAATAATTCCAACACTCTGTTTTGAATATGTATGAAATTAATGTATTAACTGTATATTAATGTTTAATTTATGTTTTCTAAGCTTCTTCTTTTAAATGTTTTCACCATGCATATAAAAGGTAGATATGAATGTTTTTTTTAAGGACATTCAGGGGTTTCCCTTGCTTGACAGCTTCAGTCAGGAGTTCTCTGGTTTGTGATTTTATATGACCAGGGAATATTTAGTTTTCCAAGTATTATATTGTGCTGGTATAGGGGGCGCCGTTGTTTTGGTCTGGTTCATCTTCGTGTTCGGGTTGCCCTACGTCCTTCCGAATTTATGTGTTTGGTGTTTTCTGCTTTTACAGTTTGTGTGTTTTTTGAAATTTGGCAATAATAAATACAAATGTTTAAAGCACATGGTTTGCTGTGTCAAAACCAATGTAATATTTAAGGTTGAAACCATCATGTCCACGGTGTAGCTGACACTTGCAGACCTCCTCCTGCCACCAGTGTTATTTATGAAGTGCTTGGTACTCCGAGAAATCAAAATCTTCAGGGAATAACTCACTGATGTAGCGGAAATGCACAGGAATTTACAGCTCCCTGTGTAGCCGCACATTTTGTGTAGGTCAGTCAGTGGTATTCCAAACGGGGGACGGAAGATTTAGGGTCTTCTCCCTGACATCTTTTCTTTTCTGTACAGTGTGACAGAAGAGCAAATGTGACACTTCAGCGCAACAGATTTGGACATTTGCCTCTTTGAGACTGTATGGACAACATAATTTCATGATATTAAGAATATTTATGATATTTATTTATGGATATGGTTGAGATGGGTGGTGGTGGTATATTTATTTTGGTGTAACTCATCCATAGAGTAAAAGGTTACAATATTTTCCAAGCAAAGTCATGTACCACTATCTAACAAGCTCCACAATTGTTTATTTATTAACATGTACTGTTTAGCTCATGCTTTTCTCCAAAGTAACTTGTAATGATTTTACCTATTAACACAGCAGGGTAATTTTTTACTGTAGCCATTCAGGGTAAATCAAGGTACCCTTTAATCGAGGAGGTGGAATATGAACTTTGGTCCTTTCATACGCCCTCTAACCATGGCGCTGTTTGCTGAGGAAGACGTTGCTTCCTTTTTCTGATGTGCTAGTTGCCCTCAACTAATGTGCCTTCTGTATCTCTGTAACAAATGGGGCAGAGCTCCTCCCAGCATCTTTTGGCTCTGACTGCCATCTTGCCTTGACCCCTTCTGGAGTCTCACAGTCTGGCTTGCTATCGCCACTGGCGCCCTGCAGCCTCCACTCCCCTAAGGCCCTGAGAAACCCCAGCCCTGCACTTCCCGATCTGTGTACTGCAGGCTGTCCTATGCCTGTCCGCTCCCTGCTGCCTTCCTGCCGCACCCGGTCCCTTTCAAAGTGTCTCTCACAGCGCTTATCTCTCCAGGTAAAACCTTTGGATGGCCTGACCTTAAAACATAACAGATCAAATATCAGCAATGCACTAGACAGTTTGCTCCTGATTGATTACTTCATTCATTTTTCTTCATGAAGTAGTTTATCATAAATTTCATGTGAGGTTATTGTTCCAACTTGTCCAAATGCTGCTTGTGTTAAGACTGATAATGTAGAAATTTATACAAGATGTATTCTATGACCATGTAATATGTAATAATAAAGATACTCCATATCAGACATATGTTCATGCATGATAAATTACTTCATAAGCAGAATTAGGACAAAACACATTGCATATTACAATATTGTATGTAATACATATGTAGTACTGCTGTGTATATTTTACTGTCAGCTTGTCTCATTTGAAGAAATGGAGAATATACATACATTTATAATCTAAAACAATGCAAAAAAGGTACTTGTAGTTTCTGTAAAATCTGAAGACTTATAAAGATAAAAAAAATATAGAACCATCCATTATCATTAACTGCTTAATCCTAGTCTGGGTTGTAGGGGTCTGAAACTTGGTCTGGAATTGCTGGGCACAAGGCTATGGAAGTAAACGTTGAATGGAATGCTAGTCAATTGCAGGGTGACCACACACACACACACACACACACACACACACACACTCTCTCTCTATGGGAAATTTATAGCGATCGATTAACCTTCAATGGATGCCTTTGGATTGTGGGAGGAAACTCATGCACACATGGGAAAAAACACACGACCTCCACACTCACTGAACCCGATTCGAACCCACAGCGAAGCAGCCCAGTTACTGTGAGGTAGCAGTGCTACTCACTGCTCCACCTTGCCACCTATATAGTAGCACCTATATTCCATCCATCCAGCCAGCCATCCTTCAGTTTTCATTTACCACTTGTGGTCCAGACTCAGCCGGGCACCAGGCTATGAAAGTGACCCAAGACAGGATGCCAGTCCATTGTAAAATATATTAACATTTATAAGGTTTAATAAACCTTTTTCTGGTTTGTACTTTGGAAAACAACTTGCTGTTTGTTAAACACTTCAAAACGGGAGCATGTTTTTAGTGATAAGCGTGTGTACCTTTGACTGTGAGACAGCTGGTGTGATTTGTTTTTTCCTTGTTCTGAATGAGTAATAAGGTTGTTATTAAATGTATCTGAGACATTTGTGTTTGCAAATAGTGATCTTTTTCAGGTTCAAAGCCATGGGGGAATTCATTTCCGATTCCCTGGCTGCCTCCATTGAGACACGGCGCGGCAGACGATAATGGGATGTCTGCTTGTTCTCAAGAGCTGGCAGGAAAGTCTACATTTTCTACACAAGCACATGGTGCTACTGCTGTTGAAAGGAGCCCTTTCTTGGTGAAACAATGTAGAGAAAAGGGTTGGGTCACTAAAACCACAAGAAAGAAAGTGTTTAATTCCTTTAGTTTAATTCCTTTAATGTTTTTTTCTCCAGGTGCACTGGTGAGTGAATTGAATGAGTGTATGACTGACCTCTGCTGGAAGACTTGGTCAAGGTGCTGTGTGTCTCATATCCAATGCTTTCAACATAAATTTATGACCATTGGAACCCTAAAGTCCACAAGTGGTTACTGAAAATGTCTGGATGTACTTACAAAGGTTTTTTTTAAACTGTTATGCCATGTAATAAAAACTCCAGTAATGGAAAGAAACTGTCCATTAGGCTTTTTTTCTGCTCTTCTTCACATTTATGGATCTTCAGCAACATTACGAACCCATGATTATCTTTGCTCTCATTGAAATCTCAGGAAACCTTGAGAAAGAAATGTAGGAACAAGAAGGTAAATGCTGTCCAACTGAATTTAACTCATAGCCACTTAACTGGTTTTCTTGGTAAGGGACATACGTACAGAAGTAGTTTACCGCTGCTATATTCCACACATCTTTGGCCTGCACACATGGGGAGAACATGAACCCTGCCCTGAACACACACCTCAGGAGTTCTGAAGCTGAACTGGTTCAATCTATTGAAGTACTGTACTAAGGAAGACATGTGGGTGACACTGACGTACAGCCTTCTTTGCATCCATATTAAACTGAGATCTTAAGCACATTTGACCTACTGAGCGTAACAAATGGCCTCAATGCCAATGCTCATCTGATGTTTCTAATTCTCCAGAAACATCTATCCAGACACCTGTTATCCTTAAACAATTAGCAACATGTTCACATTCAGCATAAAACTGCAATAAATTCCAGTTAAGTTCACAAGATTAGTACTGAGGGATTTGCTAAAACATTATCATAGAAGAACATTTGTCCTAACACTACCTTATTTACAGCCTTTTGAGTAAATGGAAATAAATGCAATAATTAAAATGAATTTATTTGTAGTGCCATTGCTGGGAAGGACATATTAGAAGGAAATATTCCTCTTTCAGCCATGGAACCACTCCACTTCCACAGATACAACTCAGAAAACATAAATGTCCTATTTACCAACAGACAAAAAGACATAGATGCGGAGTGGAGAGAGGCAAGAAGGGGAACTCTTTGGCAGGTCAAACACAACTAGCAGCATTCTGTATCAGCTGGAGAAGCTACAGAGGCTTGAGGGGAAAGGCTAGAAGACCAGACAGGTGGGACCCGCTATCAGTGTTCATGAGGCCAGCTGTGGTCCGAGCGGAAACACCAATAGTTCCTGAAGGAAAGAGAAGAGCAGGATGTCATCCGCATGGAATGATTGGAGAACCCATGAGGGGGTGTGACAAAACAAGAGAAGCGGTGTAGATGGAGAAGAGTAAGGGGCCCAACACTGAGCCTTGTAGAACACCAGTTGTGAGAGACTGAGAGGGAGATAGGGGGTCACACCAGACCACCTTAAAAGATGTACCTGAACAGTAAGGTTCACACCATTTCAATGCTATTCCTTTAGGTACAAATTTATTTAAGTACAGCTGACAAAACATATGTAACATGTCACTACAAAATTTTATGAGACTGATATGCACTTACTCCTGCCAGACAATAAGCAGACAAAGGTCCAAGGCTTTTGCCACTTACAGCTTTACTGTTTTTTTTTTTTGTATTTGCTGTAAGGTCATCCAGGGTCACATTAAACTGTCACTTTGTAGTCACATGTAGAGATTCACTGTCTTCATTTATCAGCCCATTGGCATCACTTAAGAGACTGTGAGCGATGACACGTGTTTCAACAAACATTTTTTTTTAACACGTCACGATTAACGTCAAGGCACAATAATGCAGACATAAGGATACAAACGTGGTCAAGTTCCAGAATCTGATTTGACTGCCATTATACCTTGGATCAACGATATGAACAAGATTAGATTTTGATGCTGGAACTGTAGTGACGCTCATGATCTTAGTAGAGATAACGTTAAGGCTGACTTCGTAAGAAGTTCAGCTTTTCACCAAACCCAGCATTTCCTATTAGACCATCATGTTGTCATGGGAACCTGCATGTAATGCTGCAAATATATGCCGGTTTTGGTTACATTTTTCCATAAAACACACATCTCGCATAAATCACACATCAGCGCCGTATGTGGAAAAGCTGAAAATAGAAACTGAAAAGTTGAAATTGACAAATGGGGTAAAAATTTTAGCTTCACTGAAAACAGCGCTTTGTCGTGTAGCCCAGTTTCTAGTGTCACCTGTCTGCCATCATCCACCTCTGGCGTTGGTCATAGACTGGACACAGCTCCGGCTGTCAATTCCATGCTTGTCGGACCTCGCTGTCCATCGGTGGCTGACCATGCTCTCAAGACAGAAAGTTTGACAGAAAAACTGGATAGTTGTATCTGGTAGACAAGGCTTATTGCATACGCTTTACAACATTGCAGATGGCAGCTGTAGCACCTCTTTGTGACCTTAACTTGTGATCAGCTTCTCCGTTGGGACTGTTACTTATTAACAACTGACAACTGGAGACTAGTTGTACCTGGAGCGCCACCTATGGTTATGCAGCAGCCATCATTTGCCATGAGCCATCTTTCAATGGACACACACTTAATAAAACAAAATATTCTCACACAGGCACATTTCAGGCCTACCTGAGGTAACTACAATGGCAAAGACACATTATTTTACCAGATAACTTCAACGCACCCCCAGTTATCATTTTATATTGCAGTTTGAAAACCACAATTCTACCTGTGAACACCTGTAATGTCAATATTAAGCCAAATGACGAAAAAGCACGAACATTTTTGGCAGGTGCTCAACAAAAATTGTGAAATCATTGTAGGATTTTATTAAATATTACTGCTTTTGCATCATTTGCTTTGTTATTTTAATGCTATGTCATGTTAACGATACTGTGAAAACTGAAAATGTATAGAATCCAGTGTGACCCACTATTTTCATAGTCTTCTCATGATGTACAGACATGCTCATACTTCACATCCAAACAATTACACTGTGGTGCATCACAGTTACACAGAACTGTGACACTGATCAATTACATTATAACAGCTATTTCACACTTTTGTCATAATTTCTTACCCAAGCTGCTGTAAACGGCTTCATTTTATATATGTGTAGATTATATTGGTCCTTGTTAAAATGGCATTTATTGAGGCTCAAAGTTCATGCTTAGTATATCTATTTTTGTGTGTTTGTGTGTGCACTTGCCTGTGTGTGCTCATGTGCGTGCGTGAATGTGTGTGTGTGTGTGTGTGTGTGTGTGTGTGTGCGTGCGTCTTGCTACATTTGCTGAAACTCCTGCTATCAATGCCCCTTTTTGTAGTTCCACTGAAAGGGCGACGAAACCACAACTTGTGAGGCTGTGTAGGGCCACATAAGTAACGTCACCTTGCTAGCATGTTCGCAGCTACTCTCGTCACACAGACACATAAGTTGTGTGGTCTAAATAAGCCAATATTTATGCCACAGTACTAATGTATTGTCATTGGGGAAAGATATTAATTTCCCACATTACCCAAATGTCAGACAGCCTAAAAGGAACTATAGTTTTTTTAGGCTCTGTGGGCCTCACTCACTTTGACAGAGGTGAAAACCCACCAAAGGGAGATCCTTGACATGTTGAACACACAATAAAAATGTAGTAAAAAAGGGTTAGATGGCTGTTTTGCTCCACCTCAACTGATCCACATTCACCTTTGACAGAGGAGATCACCCCCCATGAAACACTGGAGCGGCCACTTCAGAAGAATGTGAGCTGGGTGCCCAGGTTAGTCGTGGAACGTGTAGCGAGTCTTACTGAACAGCCCTCTTGGCAACATGCAAAAGCTGGATAAAATCCCTTCACATTCAGTTTAGCATTTTCAAAAATGCATTTTTTTGCTAAAACTGACACAATTTTCACATTGGCAGTGTTTTGTGATGCCTGAGACACCAGGGCCAGCAGGTGCTAGAGAAATCGCCTTGCAACCTGTTTGAATCTCTCCTCCTGGGGTTTGCACTTCTACAGAAGCACCTCTCTGTTCCGGAACTGTGAGTTTCATTGTAAAGTTGATAATCTAACATTGTATGTCAACCTGGACAAGACTGTAGCCAAACAAATAGACAATGATCTTTTTTAATGTGATTATTTTCAGTGATGTTCACCTTCAACTCTGAATATATGTTTTGTTCCATATTACAGCATCAGCTAAGTAAATAAAACATGCAGGTAATGCTAGTCAGTGTTGCAAGACTAAGAGAGGCCGACCATACACCTCATCACTTTGTTTTTTGTTTGCGTAACATGCCAGATCATTCTTTTATCACTGTTTAATTGGGAGATAACAGGGATCTGTATGCAAACCCTGCGTAGGATCCATTCTACCAGTTTCATGGCACATGGTTTCATACATGACTCGGCTCTGGGGGTTGAGATTACGGCAATGCCCTGTTTATCACTGCGCCATTTAGTGCTGCTTCATTATAGCTTGCAGGCAGATATCATACTCAGCACCCCAAGTCTCTTTTCTTTATAAGTGATGCTGTCGTAGTCCTCATTCTCCTCATCTTTCTAGTGCTTGTGCCACATGCTCTGACCCCCAGGGAGCAATTACACAATTTAATGGGACATTTTCTGTGTTTTTTTATGCTTGAACCCACAGTTTCTGATGACACATCTCTTCTTGGTACACAGTCTCCCCTCTGCCGCCCACCGCTGGCAACTTGTGGGTAAACACTCTCACATGTGTTTCCCTCTAATGCACCCCTAGGGCCACCTTTCTTTCACTTGTTCTATGCTTGTGTCGCATGTTTTCTTTTAGCTTTCCAACTGAACATTATTTTAGTATAATCTTTGTATTTTTTCTTTCATTTTTATCCATTGCAATGAACTTGACCCTTTCGCAGCTTTGCTGTGACCAGTGATTAGTTGATCTGTCCTTATTGTTTTTTATACATTGAGAGTGTTGTGCATGTGCATGTGCGTGTGTGTGTGTGTGTGTGTGTGTGTGTGTGTGTGTGTGTGTGTGTGTGAGAGATAGAAAGAGAGAGAGAGCGACTACAGGTGGAGGAACTCACAGGGACTAGAGACTTGGCAGGAGGTGCTCGCCATGGACATGGTCTTTTTTGCAGTTACTGTAATGAAACACTCCCCGAGAATGTGGATCAGCTGAGGTGGAGCAAAGCAGCCATCTTATGCCTTTCTACTGCATTTTCATTGTCTCTGCCACATGTCAAGCATCTCGAAACATATTTTCATGGAAGTGTACAATACAATTACAAAGATGAATAAGAAAAAACTATTTATGTGATTAAATCAAAAAACTTCATTAAAAGTTTATTACTGTTATTCTATATTTGTATTTCACATATCTAATAAAATATAATCTTACAGTTACCTTATTTTGGTTAGCACTCCACTTTCTAAGAGCTGTAAATGGTGTATTACTGTACTTACTCTACAGTATATTACAACAAAGACAGAGTTGCCATGCATGTGTTTGGTACACTGAAAACATCTCCCATACCAACTCAGTTAAAACCTAATAAAGTCCAGAACTGTGTCTGAGTTGGAAAGGTAGGCTTAAGAATAAGTTCAGCCAATTCTTATGTCTTATATTAAAATTACAATAATATAACTGTACCATAACATATTTGCCATCATTAAGCTCTTTTCTAAATACTAAAGGCTCACATTGTTTGTGAGAAATGTTGTTTTTTGGGCTTTTTTAGGGCTTTTTTAAAGCTGCTTGTCTCACAGCAGTTTCGCTTCTGTTTTGAAATCCTCCCGCCTGCCAGCATTCTTACAGCAGTCCTCTTCCAGTGCTTCACCCTTCCTGAGTTTTGAAGAAAATTCCTGGAAGCAAGATTGAAATGCACACAATACAATTTAATGTGCTCCTTGTGTACCTGAGATTAATGTTGTTAAAACATAACCAGACAGAGGCATATAAACATCTATAGATGTTTCCAGCAATAACTGTAAGGCTATTTTAAAGGAACCACTAGCAAGTCAAAGGGACAGCAGCATCGTCCCCTTCTGTTACTGGTATAGGAATTAGTACAGAACAGCATCTTGACTCCAACTGCTTCAGGCTATGATACCCAGGGGTGATCCCAAGCCCCTCCACAGACACTCTGTATTTATGTCTCTGTGCTTTTAAAAGCGCTTCTGTCCTTCATGCTGTAGCTGCCTGTGTCAAGACTCTGCATATCTCCTGAAAGGCAGTGGAAGGATCTGCTCCTGGATACCTGTACAGTCTGAATACTCCCTACACTCCAACAGACTGCTGTGCTCCTCTGCCTCGAGTCACCTGGTGGCCAGACTCAAGGGTTCCGGAATCAACATCTGGTTAGTTTTTGGCTTTGTCACTGATATGGTGCAATGTTGCATTGAAAAGGATCTCAGAACACCTCTACTGAACTCACTTCTCTCCTGATCTCCTACCAGCTCCATAAGCTTCCATCGCACCATCTGTCAGGATCACCTCTATATTTCCTATCACTTCTAAAAGTAACTCCTAGTACAGTAAAATGGTTGTACTGGACAAACCAACTGCTCTTTAATAATATCTGTGTCAAAAACTCTTGTTGACCTTTGTTTCCTCTGAGCTGTAAGTGGCGCTGAAGAAAAACAGACAGATGAATGAATGTAAATTTAAACGTTACAGATGTCAGGGAAGACCAGTTACAAAGATGCAGGGAGGGTTAGCAGTGGTAAAATAAGTGGATTTATATCTAGCAAGATGGTATTTCCAGTCTGGGAGCTACCCTGCTGTTTCATTGTTGACTCCAGTATTTAACTGAAACAGTTTGACTTAAATGTTCCGCAAAATACAGGGTTACATTTTGGTGCACTTTGGATAAAAGCAGCTATACAGGAAGAACAGTAGCTATGCAGTGTGCATCAATTACACATATTTTGTTCATTTAGACTCTCAGTTGCACGTCCAGGATCCATCGCTGCTATAAGAGCTGCACTAGATATGAATCCGGAGCATTCGGTAGGACATGTAAATCCTGAATTTGCCACAATCCTTTCATCATCTGCAGAGGGTGTCATAAGGGTCTTTCACAAACCAAGCTGTGCCACAGAGATGAGGGAAGTCAGCCTGGGTGCAGAAACAGCACTGCATTTTGGGGGCCCGTTTACTGAGCGCCATACGCATGGTTACCATTTTGTTGCCCCTGAAGCTCATGTCGGAGTTGGGGTTCCCACAGCTCTCAGAGCTGTGCTGTTTGATGGTCAGCTTGGGGAAATAAAAGCAGCTTTTAGGGCACTCCCACCCCCACTTTGGTCCGTCCTGCTCTCTCAGTACTCCCAGTGAAGCCAATCTTAATTTCCATGGATACAGCGAAACACCAACACTTCCAGATCTCATCATTAGTTAACACTGCTGGGGTGGAAGGAGAGAGTGCAAGATGCAATTATAAGGGGCAAAGAAAATAAGAAACCATGGTGGAATCACCCAGGCAACAAATCACACAAAAAGCACGCCTTCAGTTGAAAAAAAAAAGTGTTTGCTCAGGAACAGCTTCAAATGCAGCTTCTTCTGCATTTCTGCCAGTTAGTTACTCAAAAAGTTCTTCAATCAGATTTGATTCAGAGCCATTCTGTTCCTATATGCCGATGTTTGCTGCCAGAAACGGTGGTACTGGAGTAAGTGACTGTGCCATTTGCGTGTCTTTCTGCATCATTCTGTTTATGCTGAGCTGTATGCTGCTTTGGAGAAAAGCCTCTGCTAAATGAACTCATCTAAATGTAAACGTGAGCAACATGACAGCTCTACATTTCAAACGGGAACAGGGTAGCACTGTGGAGCCCAGGCTGGCAGACAGCCCTCCCTCTGATGAGCCTCATATATGCGCCTGAGTGTTCTGAGTCTCCTGGCAGCGCTATTTATGGTCCATTATAAAAAGAGGGCACAATAAAAAAGGCTGAGCAGAACAACGGCAGAGTGTTGAAAAACCTAAGACAATGCTTACTGTTTGCAATTGCTGTCTGTCAGTGACCTGGGTGAAATTTTTGCAGACGATTTGAATTTGTATGCCAGCTCTATTTATGGAAAAGCAAATACCAACTGCTTCTTAAAAGAGTGTGTAAGAGCAAAAATTTTGTTACTCAAAAGTCATGGACCTATACTGGGGTTTTGGATACTTTTGCAGAGTAAATAAAAGTCAGTTGTGAGAACATGCTGATGGAATTATTTAGATGTCTGTATGAATGGATTGCTGAATGTGAGCTGATCTTTATCTATATAATAATAATAAAGGTTTTCAGTTCACTAACTGCACTCCAATAAAGTGCGTGAAGATCTTTTCTCTAGAAAAGAATGTAATTGGACTCAGAGTTTCCAGTCAGTAAGGGCACATTCAATGTAGATGTAGGAGTTTGAGTCCTTCGATGATCACTTTGTGCCATGTGCTGCTCAGGAGGAGTGACAAAGAACACTGGTGTGGCAGCTCTGCCGGCATCTCCTCAACTTGATATTGTCTGTGTCCATGAGGTTACAATAAGAAAAACACCGAACAAAGGTGGTAATCATGGGGGGTTACCACACAGAAAATCACTGCTCTTCACAAATGTTTCCTTTCTCAACTCTGCTAAAAACACCTGGCTCTTCCACTATCGGACCAATGTTCTATGAAGGGATGGCACAGTGTTTTGGCTTTTTGGTAAAACTTCAGTTTTTCGTCTGAAGAACGTGATGCGGGGCTGTTTTTCTGCTTCGAGGCCAAGAGAGGTTGTAATCATTGACAATGAACTTGAAGCTTAATGAGGAAATACTGCAGGAGACTGTTAGGGGATCTGTCTGTGATCTAAAGTTCAAAATAAGTGTGGTCATGAAGCAGGAAAATCTCTACAAATGCAGGAGACAATCAGTGAAAATCAATGGCTTCAGCAGAAGAAATTGTGTATTTTAGAAAGGCCAACTCAGAGTTCTGACTCCATCCTGTAGAAATGTTGTGGCATAATCTAGAGCAAGTCATTTGTATAACATATCACAGAAATATTAAAAAACTGTAAAACACGAATGTGCTGAACCATGTCCTAACTGCTGTGAAGGTCTGATCTGTACCTACAAGGAGCATTTGTTTGAGAATTAACTGCTAGAAAGGGTTCCTCTCATTACTAACACCTAAGGGCTACATATATTTATCCTTACTTGAGCGTGAATATTTAAATAAAATGTTTAAGAAAGATTTGATAAAGTAGTTTGATCTGTCATTGATACTGTCATGATCACCTTTGTATTTCATACCAGATTCAATTCTATTTGCAGCTACTAGTGTCATAAATGTGAGCAGAGCATATCATACTAACCATTGTTCATCAATCAGATGTCTGTATTTAAAGCTCTTCAGCTACTATAAAAGGCATTTTTTTTTGGTCTGAGTTGGTCATTTCCTTGGAGAAAAGTCTCTGCTAAACTGATACATGTTAAAGTGTGTGGAACCACTGTCTCCTCTAAAATAAATGAATAATTGATGAAGATGAAAGCCATTCATAAAGAAATCCAGATATTAAAGCTTGCAGTCTTTTTCTCACAACTGTGCTTCAACTGATAAACCTTTATTTACTCCTGGTATTTTGTGTTACTGCGGGTGAGAACATTCAAATGCAAATGTCTAGATTGTGTCTGAAAATTTGCCTGTTAATGACATTCAGCCCTGTATTTTTCCAGAGTTTTGTCTCTGAGTGTCATTAATGGTGCTGACTTTTTTGCCTGTACAGTAAGGTCAGGTTCAGGACATGCCTTGAGGTGCCCAGTCAAACAAAATGGACTTCACGGAGAACTTCTGTCGACACTCTTGAGAACTTCTGATTAGCTAAATGGGGGTTATCAAAGAAAACAGCAATAGAAAATTCTCTAAAGAAAAGATCAACGTCCACCTGTTTACAGGCCTGAACCTTTGATGTGCCACTAATTATACTGAAGGTCCTCATATTAACAGCCTATAAAATATGTTGGCCTTAATGAACCCCACTGGAAACGTTTACTGGCTCATTCATGATATACGGCTCATACATATATGTGCAGTGAAATTGCAAGACAAGCATGTCTTCTGGAAGCTAAAACAACTGTTTTTTTTTTATAGTTTAAACAGCTTAGGATTTCTTACACTCAGGATGGCCCTGGTTCACATCTAAGGTACAGACATATGCCTTTTAATTTCACATATGACAAAATAAATTTGTAAAAAAAAGAGTCTATATTCTGCATGCACATCAGGAGGATTATTTCACAAAACATGCAGAAAAATGTTTTAAAACAATCTATGAAATTATTTAATGTATAATGTCCACTATAAATAAGCATGCAGCCTTTATAACATTTACATTTAAGCTTGTTCACATTAAGCTTTGTAACATCCAAAGACTCTTATCCAACACTGTAAAGATGAATTTGAGAGTTTACTGTCTTTTGCCAAATATTTTCTCTAATTATTTTAGACGCTTCATTAGAAGCTGTCAGACTGAAACCAGATTGCTAATATTTAAATAAAGCAAAAAAAAATAATATTCAGGGTTTCTTTTACAAAACATATATATTTGTAATATATTCTGTCTGTTTTGCAAGATGTGAATTATCACAGTGACCAGAGCTTGTAACTTAAAACCTTATTGCTTAATAAAAATTTTAAATCAACAATATAGATCATTTTTTTATGTAGAATTTGTCCAGTATTAGATATCTGGGTTATACATACAATGATCTGGTTGTAACTAATTTTTAATAAAAGTGGTTTTTGTTTTATCTGTGTCAGTCTGCAAGTTTCCAGGGAAACCACAATGTTTTTAGGACTCATCTCATTACAAGTTATTTATCCGCAAGTAAAGTTTCCCTTGTTGAGCCCCTGAAAAAATCCTTGAGCACAAAGTTGTTATTCTCGACACACAAATCGTCAGAGTCAAAGCCAGATGGCAAAGGGCCACTGCACATTTCTATGGATGGAAATGTCCAGAAAGAGCTCAATGAGGGCAGTGGAGACCCCCCATGCTGTTGTTCCAACCAAACACATTTGATTTAGCTGTTAAGAAATAATAATGGCGACAACACATTGATTACAGGTGGTAACATTATTTGAAAAGGTGCGTTTTTACTTTAAAAGAACACAAAAATATGTTTTTTCTAGTTCTTCTTTCCCTTCAAAAAACAATTCAAAAGGACACAATGCTCATTAGTTTTCTAGGGATATGCAACAATTTAATAAAAGTAAATACTGTATTTCTTAGGGTTAGGTAACCCTAACCCATATTTATTATTTCATAATTCATTTATCAATTTGAAAAACATTTAAACTAGAATTTTCAGATTTTCCTTTTATGACTGTAAATACCTTCCCAGCAAATATTTCACAGGTAATTAACCCCTTTTAAAAATGTTATAAATCCCAGTCAGGTTTAAATCATCACATGAATTAAAGAATTGAATCAAACTCAGCTGAATGAAAAAGAGCGTGGAGCTGCGTAGCAGGTCCTCAAAACCAGAAGTGTCCAGCCCAGGGTGTCATAGAGTGTTGGGTGCAAATGACTCCTCTTATGGCAGCTTAGGGGTCAGGTGTCACGGGGGGCACACTCAAAGTTAAGGTTGTCACAGTGGAGCCACGTGGCCCCTGTCAGAGTGCACACGAACACGAATTCGTTGACACATTTGCGATAATACATTAACTTTTTTATCTTACAAGTTAAAATGAAACAATGGAGCAAAAGCCGCTGATAAGTGATTCCGCAGAATTACTGTGTTCCAGTTTAATGTTGGAAAAAACATTCACATGAGAAATGGAACATACCAAACTACTAGTTCAGTGTTACGTAATACATTTTTTGAAAAGCGTTTCATGCAAAAAAATAAACCTTAACTGGTTTGAAGAGAGTCAGCATGAGATGAAACAATATTTTGTTGTACACTGTAAGCACAGACCCACCCGTTTCCTCAGCCAAAATTTTCAAATTGCACATATTCTGTCATTCCCTAAATGTCAATTACTGGTTGGTAAGTTTCTAAATATATTTACTTTGACATAAAAATCTGCTTTGGTATAGTATATGACACAGAACAGCAAATCTTTAGAGGGAATTTTTTTCTAATGAATATGGGTTATGTAATAATGATTGTATATGATACTCTGATCATTATACTTGTTAAATGGTTTGTGGGTCATATCACACATGTCCTGCTACACGTATGCTGAAGACATGGACACAGCACCAGTGAAGAACATGTACATGTCCCCTTGCGTGTCCTGTGGAGTGGACAAATGCCTCGAATTAAAATGTTGCTGGTCATTTTCACATATGACCAAAAAAAGGGTCAAGGACATTAGAAATCCTTTATTATTGCTCATTTCTGTTAAATCATTTATAAAGGTCACCACATGTTACAACCCATTCCTTCAGGGAAGTCAAACAGGGCAATGAGGACCAGAATAACAAGGCACTACAGGCTTGGTCCTCAGCCAGCGTCCATCATCAGGCTCTGACATGTACATCATAACCCATCTTCACACCTGAACCAACTACACCTAGTTATGCTTAATCCTGTTGCTGTTTCCACTTGTAATGTACCTTGAAAGTAACAAACTTTTTTGTTGAGTATTTATTTATTACATTTTCTTCAAACTATGTATTTTTAAAGTCACCCTACATCTTTCATGTGTGTGGCAATTAAACTCTTAATCTTAAGTGTAACTGAATTATGAGCATGATTTGAAATACATAAATAACTCACTTCAAATTAAAGTTTTAGGTAAATATTTTTATATTTTTGAGACATGAAAACTAATGGCAAAAGTACAGAACCACCAGTTACTGTTTGGTAATTTCAGTTTAAATGAATGCATTAAATGTATTGCGTTGACTAAAGAAATGATTATTGCATAATAATTTTTGCTTAAAATAAGGCGTGGGTCCACACAGAAACTTGATGCCATAGATTAACATACTGCTTAAGACTGTTGTGATCTGAAGGTTACTGGCTCCAATCCCACCTCCAGCTGACCAGCGCCCTGGTCAAGAACTTACCCTTGATTACTCTAGTAAGAAGAGCCTGCTGTTTAAATGGTAAATCGCTGCAGCTTTTTTCAAAAGACCACAGCTGAAACCTGCACAGTACTGATCCAGGTTTGGTTTTCCCCACTCCTTTTGCCATCGATGTGCTTTCACCTGGTTTGGCCCAAGGAGCACAGCATCAGTGTTGAGGTGGGGTCTTACGTATGGAGGGGACAGAGGAGACGTGTCCCCATCTCCTGCTGTAGCCGCAGAAAGCAGCAGCCAGGGACAAGGAGCTCAGGTGCAGTGTATAAACTCAGCATTTCATTCATCTGGGTTCTGCTTCAACTCCTCCCCATATTTTCATGTAAAGATTAACTTTTTTATGCCCACTGAAACATTTCCGAACACACCTGTGTGTTCGAACAAATATTTGACACACATGTAACAGAGATCACGCTGAGAAATTACACACCGTTTCCCAGAAAATTTCACTGCGGGTAAATGATATTTAAAAGGCACGTGTCCGTGGGTTGGGGGTGATCCGCAATGAGCGCGGGTCGGGCGCTGCGCGGTGGAGGCTGAGCTGAGTCTCCAGCGAGTGGTCAGCCACGCGCCACACCCCGCACATCGTGAGATGGTAGAGTCCCGGAGCAAAGCCGGTCCGAACCTGACCTTTCGAACTTCACACGTCCACAGACATCCTCATACAGAAGCACCATTTCAGACCCCCCCCCCCCCCCCCCCCCCCCCCCCCCCCCCCCCCCCCCCCCCCCCCCNAAACACTTAATAACCCCCCCCCCCCCCCCACCACCACCACCACCTCTCTGGCCCCCGCCTCCTTTGGCGTATAAACGTGTAAATCTTCCGAGGCATCGCACGCACCATGGTAACAGCCCTGGCACGAGACTGGGCGTTGTTTGGGAAGGAGGGAGCGAGGAACGGCGCGCGCAGAGCACTGACGGCTCACGCGTCTCTCGAGGGAACACCTGAATTCCAGGTGTAACGAGGACAGCTGGTCGATCGAATAATTTTCCTTGACAGTCGTGTGTTGCGTGAATTCAAAACAAAACCAACAGTGGGAGCCCTGCCATGGACCCTTGATGCTCGCGGGATATCCCGCTGGATATGGTGCACACTGCGCGCGCTCTTCGCCCCAGCACGTGAGCGCGCCCGGAGGGCTCAATTGAGAAGGTCCGCGAGATGAACGCCGTCACAGAGGTGGTCGCACTCTTGTTCGGCTTCGTTGCCGTGCTCCTGGTGGGCGTCTCGCTGGAGGACCCTTTCTGGAGGGTGTCGAGCGACGACGGCAACGTGATCCGCACCTCCACAATTTATGAGAACCTGTGGAGGTCGTGCGCGAGCGACTCGTCCGGGGTCTTCAACTGCAGGGACTTCCCGTCGCTGTTCGCGCTGCCCGGTGAGACCCGAGTGCAACGACAGCCACGCGACTTTTGCACACTCCTCCGACACACACAGACCACGAAACACACTAATACACTCTCGTTTCTAATTATAAAGCCAGCATTCGCACACACGCACTCCTTTAGCTCAAGTACCAACGAACAAACACACACACGTTCCAGTCTCGAGCCGAATACACTCTGTACTGTATCGTTACATAAGTTCTGTATGGATGTTACTATTGTTACTTTTAGCATATAACATTACATTAATCTACGATGGAACAAATAAGTGAATAACCTTAATATCAACGTCATTTAACGAAACAAAAAAATGCATAAAATGGCTATATAATTAAGTATATAACCATTTATTACATTTTCACGATGTACAAAATAATTGAAAATATATCTATTCGTCATATTTAATTCTAATATATACGGTAGTCATTGTATATTATATTGTAAGCATGATGTATCTTTTTTGCTATTAATCCTAGAAACCTTTTCTTTCACTTTGGATATAACAGAGATATAGACATTGTCAGTATCTTATACAAAATGTGTAGTCTTTCTATAAAACATGTCTGATGCTTCCGTTTAGTTTAATAAGTGTATGATGTTGGCTTGATGGAATTTATGGTTTTATATATTTATACTAGTTATTGTATGTGATGATAATCAGCGAAATTCCCCCCGTATTGGCGTGTCGTTGTCTATATCGCTCCTTATCAGCAAACTATTAACTATTAAATGTTGAATTTCTACAGTGAATAAACGACACTAGGACATATTGCTGATGTTTATTATACGTCTTTAATAAAGAGGACTTTGAAGGAGCTGTAGGAAAGCCGACTTTCATGAGCCGACTTACAGTGTAACTTAGTGCACTGTGGTTAAAGAAATAGAGCTGTGAGATTATTATGAATAACGGCCATGTGCTACAGCAGTGTTCTGCTGGGAGAGCAGCTCGGCCAGACAGGCTGGTGTCGGGGGCAGAAAAGACCACCGTGACTTTAAGGGAAATGTTGATACAGAGGGAAGTGCCGGTAGTTGCTGTGTTACTGTACTGATGGAGATCATTTTCAATTTAGAAAGTTAATACTGTACTGTGATGACAGTCCTGGAAATTTTCACTTTCGAAACCGCAGGGTTAAAAAAAAACAGTTTCTTCACAAACCCACGAGAGGACACGTCACAGAGTTGAAATTAGGGATTTTACTCTTACTGTACCTGGGTTCCACCGGTTTCCACGTGTAGTTAAAATCTGTGAAGTGTGATGGTTGTTTTTTTTTTTTTAAAAAGGTGTGGTGAGAAAGACCGAAACTGGTGGGCTTGGACGTTGGACCGATGTTTTGTCCGTGTCACAGGCCGCGGGTGGGTTGGGCTGGGTGTGGGAGGCATTAAGTCGTTGTCCCCCATCATCCTATAGCGGCAGCCGAACTGAGCAGCGAAGGCGCACGCACGCGCCAAGTCTGGAACACGGAAGGCGACGCGCGCGAGTGTCTCGAGACACCTGGAAGGGGACAGAGCGGCATCACACATGAAGCCTATAAAATAAGGAGTGTCTGCACTGTTAGAAGGAACGCGTGGATTCTGCGGCTACAAGCGGCTCGCGGTGCGGAGGGATGAACCCCGCGGTCGAGGTCGCGTGTTTCTTGCTCGGCTTCCTGGGCTGGATCCTGGTCGGGGTCGCGCTGCCGAACCGCTACTGGAAAACGTCCAGTGTGGACGGCAATGTGATCACCTCCTCCACCGTGTACGAGAACCTGTGGTTGTCGTGCTCCACGGACGCCACGGGGGTGCACAACTGCCGCGAGTTCCCCTCGCTGCTCTCGTTGTCCGGTACCCGCTATCCCGCCGTACCCCGGGGATGCGCTCCAACACCAGCTCCTCGCCCTTCTTCTTCTTCATTTTCTTCTTCTTACGTTTGTAACAAGTGTTTAAATGGAGAATAAATAACGGGGCACGGGGTTTGTTTACATGCAGTAATGCATGCCGATTTGTTAATACATGTTAAAATAAAGGGAATTTTGATGCCACACAGCGTTTGTCGCATTTCCAGAGAACACCGAAGTACTTTTCCTGCACACTTCATTAACTCGTGTTGAAATCACAAAATTAGAATATTATTATATGGAGATGCTGTCGAGATTGATAGAAATAAAATATGTTGATGCCGGAATGAAAATTGGATCGGACTTTGCCACCTGTTGTTGCCTGAATTCTTTTTTAAATTTACGGAGCAGTTTTCCAATTAAAAAAAAAAATGTAAACAGCGCCGCAGCTGGAAATCGCGCAGCTTTCGCTGCAGCGCACTTGGTGTCTTATTCCCGGTTTAAAAGTTTAAAACTTGGTTGTTTTGGTACAGCGATCTGTACTGGAGGTGTGTCGAAGGTGCTGCGAGTTGCGATGTCACCGCTGTCCCCCCCCCCCTTCCCTCACAGGGTACCTGCAGGCGTCGCGCGCGCTCATGATCGCCGCCATCGTGATGGGCACGTGCGGGGTGCTCGCGACCCTGGTGGGCATGCGGTGCTCCAAAGCCGGGGGGGATAATTACGTGCTGAAAGGGAGGATCGCCGGGCTCGGGGGCGTGTTCTTCCTGCTCCAAGGTAAAGAGCTGGGGACATTACCACGTTGAACCAGAGTAATAAGGTGACCACGCGTTCGACCCTTGATGGCTTCTTGCTTTATTTGTAGGGCTCTGCACCATGATTTCTGTATCCTGGTATGCGTTCAACATCACCCAGGAGTTCTTCGATCCGTTCTACCCGGGGATAAAGTAAGTCAAAAAATGGAAGAGGCCCTTCTGTGTGCCCGCAGCGCCTCCCGCTGTTTATTTTCCTAAAGTGCACGTCAGTTTATCATTACGCATTTCTATGCTGCGTTATTGGGCACAGTGCGTTAAGGGGTCCCCGCAACACGACGCAGCTGAAGAAGAGCGTCTTTTAGCGAAACAGCGTACAGCGGGGACATTTTTCCTATCAGGAAGAATGCGCAACATTGTTAATGTGGACACGTGGCATAAACCATCAAACAACATGTACACCTTTTTTATTTTTTTCCGAGGAGGACTCAGACACAGTATTTTAAGACAAACAGAGAAAATGTAAGCACATATTTTATAGATAACCATATGCATATAAGCTGGTAGCCATGACACCTTGCGACACTTGCAGAGCAACAGCAAAATGATGTTTAGTGGGGACAGAAAGTGTAGGATGAAATACAACATGAGCTAATTTTCATATTTAACTGACCTCTGTTATTTAACCATATGTGTCCATATATCGGGCTGTACTCATATATACTGACACCTTTCCGCTGTTACTCATACTGCATTAAGTAACAAGTACTGTATTGGGTGGTTTTTAGAATGCTGTTGAACAGTGAACACTGAGACATGGTATAGTAGTAGGGCACCATCTGCATGTGCAAAGCCCTTTTCTATCAAAGACCAAAAACAAATTATATATTCTTAAACAGTTATGTTATTTGTTGTTTTACTCGATTAAGATCCGTATTGTCCAGTAGCTTTGGCTGTCTTAAGACTAGTATCCATTTGAAAACAAATGTGACAGATTAACTCGTTTGCAAAATCATTCTCATAACAGTAATACTAAGTGAATAAAACAGAATAAATATGTTTTCCCTGAAGAGACACGATTATAAATTCTACTGTAAAACTGATGCCCTCATTATTTGACTGTGGATAAGATACGAGCATTTTACCATTCTACCTCTTGAGTTAATCTAACTGAGCGCAAATCGTCTGTTTCTATTGTTTTGTATGCTTTTTGCATCATGCATACCGTTAACGGTATGACTGAAGCGTGAATAGTAAGGTGCTGTGGGCTTTGCTGCAGGTACGAAATCGGGGAGGGGTTGTACATTGGCTGGTGTTCAGGGACCCTCGCCATCTGCGGGGGTGTCTGTTTGCTGTGTGCCTGTAAGACCGAAGACCCGGACAAACTGTGAGTCAAGCTCAGTTTCAGTATTCTGTGTGTGCACGCAATTTGTAAATCATGTTTGCAAATAAATGTTTGTGGAGGGCGTCTGTTGTGTCGTGTTTACTGCTTACGCTTTTAGAAGCGTGACCGTCTCTAACAGCTGTACACTTGTTATGGTTCCCACAGTTCGTATCCCTACCAGGCTGCCATGGGAACAGTGTATTCAGTGGGTTCTCAAAAGACACCCAGTAACTACGACCGGAATGCGTACGTCTGAGACGGCCGCTGCGAAGACCCCGACAGCCTGAACTCCATGACTAAAGCCCTGTAACCTTGGATCTACAACTGAAAGGACACGAGGACTCATTCTTGACTTCTGTACTGGCCAGAGTCCACCCACGGCAACTCTTTAATTCAAGCGGCATAAATTACATTACAATGAGTTATCATGCTCCTTTCAGATAAAACACACATTGCATGACTCACTCTGTGATGTTTGTCATATAAGAATGGAGTGACTCTGACACGCTGAAAGGCAATAGAGCAAAAATATTAAACGTGTGAAATGTTTTAAAAATCTGCTGAGTAACTATTGCTGAGAAAAAGTGAAATTCAACTAACTTCTTACTTTTTACATGCTCTTGTATATTCCTTTATACTGTAGTTTTATATTCTTTCATTAATAAGAATAAAGTTTTGTGTACTCAGACTTGTACAACAAAATATAATGTCAATCATTTGATGATGTCAATCATCAGAGTTCAGATTTATAATTTTGAAAGTTGTCCTTACAGGATAAGCAGCTTTACCATACACTTTGTGAACTTTTCTTAATCTCCTTGAATGTAAGTGCTTATTCTGCTTATCTTTTCCTGTCATTTTGCATCAAATCACATTTTGTGGTGTTTAATTTCTTTTAATAGTTTGTATAAAGAGCTTACGGAAAATAGGTTAAGGTCAAAACAATATTTTAATACAGAATTAAAATGTTTGCTTTCAGAAAGTCCTAAAATGTTTTATTATTATTTTATTTAAACATCTAAAAAAAATTTAACACTTTCATCATATTGGCATCCAATAAAAATGTTTGACACACTACTTGGGATTTCACTTTATCAGTTGGAGGCCTGTAAATGACAATACTGGTGTGTTGAATTAATGGGGAAGAGAGGGAGGTCACAGGACAGTGAAAGATGAGTACAAACAGCCATGAAGAGCACAGGAAATGAAGTGGAGGCTGCCGATGTAAACTATGTCAGCAGGCTTCTTCCACCTTCTTTTTTACAATAGCATCATCCAAGACAAAAAGCTGTGCCTTCCTCCCGTATCGTGCAGTAACTTCGCTGATGTTCACATCAGCCATCACTAGAACCAGAAGGCAGCTGCAGCATGTTCGATGGATCCTTCAGTCCAATTCTCAACTTCCACTTTCTACTTTCATTCTTAATCAGCATCCTCATATAGGAGGTCGTTCACCAGAACACTGGAATTTCTACCTCTGAGAAATGATAGTGATCAGAGTAGCTGGTTGAGGGTGGTGGAACCCCCCCCCCCACAGGGCACAAGTTATGATGGCAGCAAAATCTATTTTTACCCTTTTTGAAACAACTCTAGACTTTGACTTACAGATTGTTGTTTCAATAACATTATTATGAGGGATTTATAACCCCTGACACGTGCCAACCTCTTTTAAAGGCTTCTGTGTCTGGCATTAGCCAAAAATATAACAAAGCAAGCTTTACCAACTGTTCACTCAATTGTTGTATCATCACCTTCTATTAATATTTTAATTGTGTATGTGACAAAGTTGCTAAATTTATTAATATATTTAGGAAAGCTATCACAAAAGTGTTTAGAGCTATGAACCTATTTTGGAACCAACACTTCAACTATAGTTCCCTTGATCAAGGTAATTAATATGAATTGATGCACTTAAAATTATTCTGCTGTATAAATGAGTAAATCATTATGTACCTTGGCATACAAACCTAACACTGTAACCTACCATGGAGAAAAGCATCAGCTACTTGAACAAATAATTAATATTTGTTTGTTTTTCGATTTAATATTTGTAAATGATATTTAATATTGCAATATTATATCCAAGTTAGTATAGTTTTGGGAAGACCTCTAGTTAAGTAAGAAAAAATGCATAAATGGGAGTTCTTTTCCTAAGAAGTAAATACAGACTAATGCAGAAAAAAACCCATGTGACTAGATTCAAGTAGAAAAAAACATTGCTTGGTCATGTTAAGTGTCATGTGCAGATGCTTTAAAGGAACTGTTAAAACAGGAAGTAACTTTTCTTGATAAATAATATATTTTGCTGACTCTGAATAACACATGTTGCTACTGGGTCACTGCAATGCCTTGTAACCCTCACCTCTGGCTAACCCAGTTATGATGTCTAAACTGAAGAGGGGGGTAAAAATATCCTCACGAAATGGCCAATTGCAATCCATCCAGTGATCTCAATGCCACAGAGAATGTTTTTTTTTCTCTCTCACGTTACAGCAAAAAGAATGACTGGTGCAGAGGGAAAAGGCCTTTGTGGTTTCCAGGACAACAGGCAGCCCACCCGCAACTCATTATAAGATTGCACAGCCAGGAGCAAATTCCACTGTTTAGTAAACAATTTCTGAAGTGGTCACGTGGTTTTATGGACAACACATCTGGTTAGCAGCTGATTTTCAGCTCTTCAGCAGGTAAAGCACCACAAAATAGGCAAAGCTCTTAACCCCATGCCGTTCAAACAAATAACTCATCACACACCTTCAAACCGTCAAACATTATGATATTTTTATTCATTCATGTGTGAACAAACGGCTGAAACCATCACCTCAGTGCTGATGAGACAAGTGACCAGTCTTATTAAGTGCTTGTTCCGCTAGTTTGTCCAGTGCCTCTCCTTCAAATCGGAGACAATGCCAACCCTCAGTGGTCGTCAGGTTTTGGGCACCTTTGGCTAAGTAGAAGTCCATGGAAGGCTTGTTCCAATCCAGGACTGAAAAATTCAGACGCACACACTGCTGCTCTTTGGCAATCTATACACAAATACATTATGTTAACATCATGCATTGCAACTCTTTAACAACCATACACAAATACACTGGCAGCCATGATACACTTCTGCCCTGTCCCATCTATAAACAAACACATCTGTACCTTAAATGACTGCACATAGTTGTACTTTATTATCCATGGCAGACTGTTTCCCCATACCAGCTTATACAGACACACACTCTGCATCAGTATCTAAGGAACGTTAAATGACTGTACACAGATGGATGAAATTACCGACCACCCAACACATACAGGCAATGTAATACTGCTGCTGCACACGAGTATGTCATAGCAGTTATCAAAACAACTTACCAAAGCAACTTTACTCATCAGCCCCTTCCCAATGCCCTTCCCTGCAGAGTAACAACAAGGACAGGAACATGAGTAGAGGTCTTCAGAGCTCATTCGCAAACTCCAGACAAGACTTCTAGCAGTCAAACACAACAAACACTACGCTTTAAAGTCTGACTGAGACTTCCCCTTTTCAACACAAACATCTCATGTTCTTCCATCCTTCTACTGATCCATCCATCTCAAGACATATATGCTGGTGAGGGCTGCAATGGCAATAAATCAAACAGAATAGACCATAGTTCCCCTTTTCATTGTAATACTCTCAAAAACTCTTGGGGATCCCCAAGTGTTACCAGGCAAATTTGAGAGATAAAATCCCTCCATTTTGTCCTGGGCATACCCTACAGCTTCCTCCCTGTGGAGAGTTTCTGGTGGACCTCTTACGAGTAGAGTGGAAGCATTTCAAATAGATGCTTGAAGCAAGGTAACTGGCTCCTCTCAATCTGGTGGCACAGGTACTCTACTGAAATTGTGGACACACCTCCCACACTGCAGATAGAGGGAATGAAGGGCATGCAGAAATGGCTCTGGCACCCCAAAGTCACGTAACATATCTCAGAGAATGTAACAGTGCAGAGGATTGTAGGTGCACGCCAGACCGACAAAGCTCATGAAAACTGACATTGTCAGCTTAAGTTTCCTTGTGAAAGGAAATGAAGAGTTGGGCTAATATTCCACAGCCTGAGCAAAGGAAGGATTGTTTCTCTTAATCTGAGATTTAACTGCAGCCTTCTCTCCATCACCCAGACATAATTTCCTGTGAACACTAAAAAACAAATAGTCCAGTTGCCTTTTTAAAGATAGGAACCACCACCCCATTTGTCATTGCCTAGGTACCATGCAAGCTCTCTATACAATGTTAGGAGTGTTAGCCATGAAAACACATCTATTGTTTTCAGCAGTTCTAGATGGAATGTGTCCACCCCATACCATAGAAAACCATAGTACCGTTAGTAGTTGTTTCAACTTCATTATGAGATTGACCCTGATCCTTTAGAAGCATTTAGCACTGCTTCCTGGAAAAACTGTCTGAATACTGGATTCAAAAGTTCCTCAGAGAAGTAGTTCTCCTTCTACCTCCTAATGATTTCCCTATTTGAGGTCATCACAGCCCCACTATTCATGAGAAGAGTTTAGGTACCATTCTACTACACCATCCTGTGTCACTGGATTGAATGTCAAAATCTCTTTGACTGTCTTTGACAGTCTCTTTTCATAGCCCCAACAAATGCCTCTCTCATCTAGGGTTTTAGTGTAGCTGATGCTGCCACAAGCTTTTAAGTCTGTTGGTACCTTTCAAACATTTTTTGTTCCCCTTGAAAATTATGCATGATAAGCCTCCTTTGTTAGCACCAGGGGCTTCCTTAACAAGTTGAGTCCACCAAAGTGTACTTGGTCTGCCACCATGAAAGGCACTAGGTATCGTTTAACTGCTGTTACTTGCAGCATCCTCCATTTGAACATGTCTTCAACTTATATCCAAGCCCTTGTGGCGGTGGTAGTTAAATTCACTGTGAATTGACTTCTTTGAAAGGTGTTCCTGGAAAACCATTATTACTTGTTTTGATATTTCCTGTCTTGTCTGATGGTCTCTGATTCAGCACACCACTAGTTGGATACTGTTCAGTTCAGCAGTTCAGTAACCCCCTTACCCAAGTGTCCCATATGGAAGATTACAACTAGAAAAACTGAGCATCGACCTTTGACCTGGTGGCCTATATATCCAAGATCAGTTGGACAAGGAAGGTAGCTAACAACTGGGGAGAGGAAAACAAAAAACTCACAGGGACAAAGAATGGAAGAAAAATAAGTCTCTGACAGTCTAGATCGACCCTGCCCCACCTGTTGCACTCAACCTCCACATCTCACCTTGGATAATTTACATTTTAACGAATTTCAAAAATGTGAAAAATTTTATACAATCTCACAAGAACACCCACATGTATACTGACCTCTGAACTCTGGCATCACATATAGGTCCTCCATATACACTGAGCGCCCTTTCCACGTGCTGTATGTGTAACTGTATAATGCATACCCAACCAAAGTATAGCCTGCAAAGACACACAGTCACACACAGTGACAATCTAAGTCCAGCCTAAAGGAACATATGGATTCATATATAGGTCAGAAAGCAAGTACAGGAGTTAATCATTGATTTAATCTGATGATGAGATTAAAGTTCATTCTCATGGAACAGTAATCTTAAATATCACCATGTGCATGGTGGACTAGAATCTGCACTGCGGCAGCAATTATAAATGGGCACTGATTCAGTCACAGTAAAAATCGAGATGTTCATAGTTGTAACATTTTTTTTACCTTCCATAGTCCTGTATTGTTGCGGCACCTCTGCAACAAGGCAGTGAAAAAAGGGATTTTCGGAAAAGCCATCTCTTTCCAGCACTGGGAGCATAAACAAAGAACAATCTTCATGATAAAACCAGTTTTATCATTATTGTATATTAAACACAGTAGTTTTAGAATGTGTAACAGAAGGACTGAGAAGTTTCTAGAACATATTCTGCCACCTTCATGTGAAATCTTCACCTTGTCCAGCATCTTCTCGTAAACAGCCAATTCCTTTGGACACAACATGCGAAAGAAACTGTTAATTTGAGAGAGTTTGAAATTGGTGAAAAGCATGTTGCAAGCACCATCTCAGCTGTCCGGGAGACAGCGCTATAGGTCAGCAGGTTAGCCACACTAGTTTTCATTTCATTTGAACGTCAAATTATATACATTTCAATACATGATACATTTCAGGACACCCACTTTTCACATAATGGGATTAATTCATTTTAAGGAATCACTCCGTTAGGCGGATCCCTGCTGTCAAGAGATTAAATTAAAATTAGTTCTTTTGGGGCAAAAATAATTGGCTTCTGAAGGAAAAATGTCACCTAAATTGAATTAAAATACAAAACCAAACTGTGTTTTTGTTCATTACAATAACATGACAACATGAATAATAACGCAATAATACAAACATTTTATAATATTTGTAACAAACATTTCTAGCTAGTGTTGGAACGTTGCATTTTCATTCAGTCATTATTAGCAACTAATTTTCCAATACCTGAATTTTTTGGATTTCTAAAAATGGACAGAATGCCAAGAACTTTTCACTGTGGAGGGAAACAGAACTGTAATGGGCAAGGGAAGCGAGGGAAAAGTTGTTTTCCATTAAAGTTAGATTGTGATCTGTTTTTAAGAAAAGTGAGGATTTAATCTTTTCCAGGACAGGTTGTTCCACACTGTGCATTTTCATTTTGAAGGAGTGCCTCACTACTGAAGATTGCATTTTCTTAGTTTTGAATTAAAAACACATGGCCACTAAAAGGTCTCTTTCCTGTAGCAGGTGTGGAGCACAGCTTGCGTTTTATATGAATTTTAAACACTCCTTTTTAGTTGCACATTTTTGAACTTTGGAAAGCTGGCCCAGAAGCCATGTGAGGTAAGTGTGGTGTTCATGGGCTAAACAACATTACTGGAAACACGAGGAAACAAGCGGAGGCACTGAAAGAAAGTCTGTTCTCCTTTGTTTAGTTTTTCAGCTGCTTTTATTGACAGTTCCTTGCAGCAGTTTTCAGACAGAGCAACTGGTGCTCACAGTGTGACTTGTTTTCTCTAAAAACTATAGGTGGAAACAATGCAATACAGACACCAGGATTTCGTCAATTAATCATTTTTATTGCCATTTCATGGCTGTTTCCTTCCGTGAACATTTTTGTGCCAGTGCAAAGGGTAGCCTGAAAGTCGCACTAACAGTGCTCCACTGGCACTGACTTGCTCCTTTCGCATGCCGCCATTGGAGTTCTTACCTCAGCTCCTTTTCCACCTGTCGAGGAAGTAAAATGACTGCGTAATGGGCAAAAAGCCGATGTACAGAATCAGAAAACCGCTGTATGAAAGAGTTGATTCGATTTAAGTGTAAAGTAATATGGTGTAGCGCGCGATCTGTCTCGTGCACGCGTAAACCACGGTTACGAAGAGAGACATGTAGACATGTCTGAGGCTCCTCTCACCCTGATCATCCTGAAGATGTCCCTGCAGTCCTCCCGGGTGGCGGCTCGGATTCTGAACTCCATTCCTCCTAACCTGGTTACAGTGTCAGTACCTCGGACAGCTGGGAACAACACTGGTCGTCTCCCTACACACCCTCTCTCCTCTTTAACTAACCTCGTTTCTCTTTGACGGCTTTTCTGTGTTCCATTAACCAATAATGCGAAACCGACGTCAGTCTCTGGTGACACTTAACTTCGTTGCTATAAACTTCAGCGGTTACATATTCTTATGTGTTTATTACTGCTGTTTTTACGACCTGACTGCTAAATCCCGCAAGAGTGCTCGAGGACCCCCGACATTCCCTCCGCCTGTTCCATGGCATCTGGAAATACGGAACCTGATTGATATCAAACTTCCTTACGCACTTCCGCTTTGCTGCCCTGCGCAGCAGGAGGTGTGTGTGTGTGTGTGTGTGTGTGTGTGTGTCCATCACACACAATGGTTGACCAGTTCAACTGAAACACATCTTTGGACTGTGGGGGAAATCAAAACAGTTGAAGAAAGCCCACAAAACACGGGGAGAACGTGCAAACCTTACACAGACTCTGTTAGACGCAAACCCACAGTCCAGACACTGTGAAGCACTTCTGCTATCACCCCTGCTACCCAACCAAACAGCCAGTTTTAAAAAATCATACTGTTTTTATTCATTTATGCTATGCCAAAAAAATTTTAAAAATTATATTCAGCTAGTAAATATGCTATTGCCTAAGATGTACTGGCATTCCATCCATGGGTAGTTTCATAGCCTAGCAACCTCTGCTTCTGGGACAGTGTCCAAACCACCACAACCCTCCTCATGATAAACTTATTTAAATTGAATGTATAGAGATATGCTATGCTATTTTTCTGGCAATTTGGATTTTATGGTCTGCATACTATAATTCAGTGCATATATTGTCTTCAGTTTAAGTTTGTGTCTAGGATTACTCAACTCCTCCACCAAAGTGTGCAGAAGAAAATGCAGTTCTGGAGCACCGTGTCCCTGATGGAGAACATTCACCTGGCTCGCGTTACATAGTCCACCTGCCATGTGTAAACTGCTACTCTTTGAAGAGAAAGAGTAGAAGAAAGCTACTCATTGAAGTCAACCAATTCTCTCAATAAGATTGTTTGTGTGAGCCAAAAATTCTGAGTGAGTTTGAGAGTCAGGACTTTGACTGGGCTACTGTAGATCATTCACCTTTTTGCTCCCCTGTACTATATATTAACCCAAAAAACTGCATAAGTTACACTGAGAACAATCATTTATGCAGTGCCTTAAAACTAGGGTTTGGCACCACACCAGCTCACCTACAATTTCAGCACAATTTACTGAGGACTTTGTAAAAACTGAACTTCCACATGAGCAGTCATGAGTAGCATCGTCTCAGCAATGGGTTTCATCATTTTCACTGCTGGCTTATTTTAATGTCACAGAATAAAAATTTTCTTTTAATCAAAATTAGCCTATAACCTGCATACTACATTTATCATAAATCAAGAGCAATGATGGGCAGCTCTCTCTCTCTCTCTCTCTCTCTCTCTCTCTCTCTCTCTCTCTCTCTCTCTCTCTTACTGATGAACTCAGTTCACCTTGACCTCAGGTGACTGCAAGCTTCCCATCCAAAGTGATATATTGTGAAGCCTGAGCTACCTCACTGCATACAGCTGCTTCAAATTGATATACAGTACTGTGCAAAAGTCTTAGGCACCTGTGGGGAAAATGCTATAAAGCGAGGCTGCTTCCAAAAATAATGCCATGAATACTTATTAATCAATAAACCTTCTAAAAAGTGCAGTAGACAAAAAACCTCAATCAAACCAATATTTGGTGTGACTACCCTTCGTCTTTAAAACAGCATTGATTCTCTTATGCAAACTTGCATGCAGTTTAAGGTAGAGGTTGGTAGGTTCTTCCAAACATTTTGAGGAACTGGCCACAGTTCTTCTGTAGACTTTGACTGTCTCTGCATGTCCTCCCAGACTGACTTGATCATGTTGAGATCAGGGCTCTGTGGGGACCATACCGTCTGTTGCAGGGTTCCTTCTTTTTGCTCAACATAGTTGTGTATGACTGAGATTGGGTGTTAGAGGTCATTCTCAGGCTGCAGAATGAATTTGGGACCAATCAGAAACCTCCCTGATGGTAGATAAGAATCTACCTGTACTTCTCAACACACATTGAAGTTGCATGCCTAAGACTTTTGCACAGTACTGTATACAGAAGAGTGTTTTTTACTGTACGCTTGTAAAGTCAATGTTATTTTTAAATTCTAAACGCACATGTGGACAAATTGGTTGAGACTTAAGTACTTTTTTCCCATCACATCAGGCATGGCAATCCAGAGTAACTGATTCTTTTAGGATTATTAAGTCTGTAAAAATATATTTCTCATGTTTATGTAGTACCTTTAAATTCCACAGAGGAAATTGATTAATAGTGACTCCAATGCAGCTGCCCGCAGTATTTTAAGGCCGTCAAGGACCTTCAGAAAATTTTCTCACTGTGTCTGCATCAGGCAACAGAAGATGAACAACTTCTTTTCACTATATTTGGATTTCTTGAGGTATCATTGGTGAGACTAAGGCTGTGCACTCCATACATGGAATAACCAACTCAGCCCAGATCTAAAATGACTAAATACAAGACCTTCGGGCACCTAAATTTGGTCTGGGCACTTAGCATAGGAACAGCGTTATTAGTTAGTATCTGGCAGAGGGCACCTTCTGCTCATCCTGCACGTTCTCCTAACATAACTGGAACATTCCCTTATACCAGGCACTAGGTCCATACATGATTTTCTGTTTGTGAAGGAGATTTCAGAGGCCTTTCCTTCATGAGAATCACTTCCAGACACAATTTTCATACAAGAGTTACCCTTAACTGTCTCATACCCTCAGGTGACATGATGTGAGATACAGTTATTGAAGTAATGAGTCTGACTAAAACATCAGAATTATCTGAGCCATCTTTCTGTACCATGTGAGAGAGAAAGGATCACTAAAGAAAAAAGAGCCAATAGACCAATGTGATCTTTTCAGGTAGCAGGACACTTCTCCACTGCAGGTTCTACAGGTACTGAACCCTAGGATGTTGTTCATATTTGCCGCTTATTCTCATTGTCTGCTAAATATTTTTCCCTTTAAACTTCTTTTCTGATGTAATCAGTCTTCACTCTTAAGCCAATGTAGTTGTAATTCATCTTTTACCATTTTAAGGTGTTACAGTCATAGATCTTGGCATTATTACCAGAAAGGATCCTACTGTATATGAATTTATTTGAGGACACTGAGAAATTCACAATAATCAGTAGATATGATTCAGAACAGAATAAGTACATTTAGTTTGTCAGTCATTGTTCATGAAAGCTCATCCCAGCTATAGGATATGCCCACTGTGTTTCTTTTTTAAACAAAACCCATCAAACCGGATCTCATCCCTTTGCCATGGTTTTGTGGTATCCCATGTTACAGTGATCCCTCATGGGTGTTTTACAGTGATGTATGAAATGTAAATGCCCCCAGCACTGTACACGCCACACCTACTTAGCAAAGACAGTTAAACACTGTTAGCACAGTTTACTTTAGTACAACTTGCCACAGTACAGTTCAGCACAGCTCAGTTTCCACGAGAGATTTGAACGCCTGATGTTTTTCCTTCGTGATTACTTCATTTTTTCTGATTCACTGGACACTGAAGTGTTTATGTTTCTATTGAATTCTGTCTCAGACATATGAAGGTTCACTTACTGAAACACGGTAAGAAAAAGTTACATTTAACCGGGTAGAAAATTATTGTCGACCCTGGTTTGAGGCTTCATTAGGTGGTAATCCACCTGTTCTGCCTTCATAACGTTTCAGGGGTTCTGGTGTTCCAGCTGTATATTAATATCCAGCTGTATTATGCCTGTTTATTAAGTGTGTATTTCTTGGATTTTGAAGGACATGTTTCCTGTAGGGTTTTAGCTGAGGGTTTGAGGGAATAACATGGTTTATATATTTTTCAGTAGATCTGCTTTCCCACAAGCATCACACTCTTACTGCAAAACTTGTGTTGCAAAGTTAAATATATGCAGTATTACAATAAAGAGGGCTGTTTTTTCATTTTCCCATTTTTAATGTTCAAATTAGTCCCTGGAATACGGATTGTTTTCACCTCGCACTTAAAAATTGGTTAAAATAAATCATTTTTTAACATCATAATTTGGTTAGTCACCATACAGGTTATGTTTTTATTAGTGTTTTTTTAAACAGCAGTTATGCCAGGTTTATATCCTGTTCTCTCAAGGTTTATTTAAATGTCTATGTGTCCTGATATCTTTATTTGTCCTCTGTAATAATAATAAATAGTTATAACAACATTTAGAAGCTACAACACTGTCATGCAGAGAGAGTGAAGACTTAGCAGGAATAAGTGATTCTCTCTTTTTGAAGATCCCTTTTGGCAAAAGGAACCCTTTTGCCTGTTAACAGAATAAAGACTTACACTGTAATAATCCAACTTTAATAAGAGTGAACACTAAATCAATACTGTCAGAAATATTATCCATGTACGACAATGAGACTTATACCCAGGCAGGTGTGCAGATTAGCATCAGAGACGGATTTGGCAAAGTTTGGTCAAGACACTTAGTTCAAAGGGTTTGGTCATTTATGCTTCAGCTTACACCATTAAAGTGAAATTCTAATAACCGCAGTCAGCATTCTGATGAAAGAATAAATTTTCTTGTCCTTTGTGCTTGTCTATATCATTATAAACATTTCAAATATGCAATGTGGTATCCTTTTTTTGACAGGCACTGTCTGAAACTGAAGCAAATCTTTTAGCACATTGGCTTGGCAGGAACCATTTATTGATTCTTCTCCTGTGTCACTGTGAACAGGACTGTGTCACAAAGCCAGTGTGTATCAGTGTGTGTATCTTCTTAACTGCCAATTTTACTTTGTTCTGAGGGGTTCGCCTCTTTGCAAAACTCCCATGGTACCTACAAAATTATGAATAATATGCTGTATGGGGGTTACAGTGGTTAGCTTCAGACTCTAGTTGGAAAAAAATCTATGTTTCTTCTGGGAAAGATAGATAAAATGAGTAGCTTTGGCAAATAGGCCTACGTGGCTGAATAGATGCGTAGAACAGGTAAGCAGCTATATTTAAAGCCCAGAGATAAGAATATTTGCTAACCAAATGAGCAATGTCATGAGAACAGTTATAGTGCATAATCATACTGTGCAGTCCCAAGTGTTTCATTTTTGCTGTGGTGGTGCACAATAACTTTCCTAAACCTTCTGTCCTTTATTTATCATGCATCTCCACCACAAGGATGTTTTATCTGGAAAAACAACATGACTTCTCTTCATAGTGCAGTAGATACACTGCCTGGGGTGCAGAGTATGTACTGTGTACTTTCTGAGTCTAGGCATGGGAGTTGGTGCCACTGTGTAGCTGTCTGCATTCACGAGGGTGTGTGTCAGTGAATATACACACACTGTAAGTTACTCTGCAAAGCTTCTCCAGTGTCTTATTTCCTCATGTTAGTCTGTGTGTGTGTGTGTGTGTGTGTGTGTGTGTGTGTGTGTGTGTGTGTGTGTGTGCGTGTGCGCGCGCTTGTGTTACCTCTGTCATTACATCTGTTTCTGAAATGGTGTTGAGGTGCAAAACTCAATTTGAGGAGGAGCACACCCATAATGTGTATTATTTTGTTATGTGCAGCCACTTATTATGACATTTAACTTTATACATAATTTAGACAATTATTTTCATTTTATTAAAGACAACATGAGTACAATATTGTGTTATATTAGTCTTCTCCGCTGATGCATTTGTCCATTAATTTTCAGGAAGCTGTAATTCATGTAGGGTCTCTGTGCTCCAGAGACAGGCCAGGGAAGCTAGAAGCAAATTCTTCTGCTTCGCCTAGTTCAGATGATGCAGTAATGCAAGCTTTGTAGCTTCATTTCTGACAAGCAACAAAATTGATCATTCACATGATGGGAAAATCCCCACAGAAAAACTGTTGGCTCACTGTCATTAATTAGAAATCTGTCATTTGGACACAACAGCTTTTATATCATGACCTCCTTTTTTTGCTTGATAAAATGCCACTCTAGGCTTTGTGGGAATAAGTGATCTGTTCCATATGACCAGGAGCCAGCCATGCCACTGATGCAGAACCTGAAGAAAACCCCAGCAGTTTTGCAGTGCCACTTCTGGCGTGATCGCATCAAGGCCCTGTCACACGGAGACCCTCTGTATAAAGTACACTACCTGGGCACAGAAAAAATCTACTCCCTGGATTTGGAGCAAGCCCAGGATGCTATCGGTCGGCTGCTGGAAGGTGCTCCAGGGAAGCTGGAAAAGGAGCACGCGCTGGTGGTGCGGCCGCGCTATATTGAGGTGAAGGAGATCAGCACGGGCCGCCAGCTGACCAAGACCTTCCTGCAGGACATCGCATGCTGTGCAGCCGACTCCACTCGCCCCAATGTCTTCCTCTACATCTGCAGGCAGCACAGCCGACAGCTGCAGTGTTGCGTGTTCTGGTGTCACCGGGCTGAGCAGGCAAAGAACCTCACAACCTGCCTGGCCAATGCCTTCCAGAGGGCACTCAGCGATTGGCAGAGCAGCACCAGCAACCAGCTGCAGCAGGAGTGCACCAAAGCAGTAGAGTTCTCCACTGTAGCCAATCCAAAGTCCAGGAGCACCACTGTGCCTGCTTACTGGGGGAAAGGTGAGGCCATGACTCAGGTGGATCTGTGTCTAGGTGTAATGATGGTGATGATGATGATGATGATGATGATTGTGACTTTGGAAGTGCAGGCCGACAGAGCAGAATCACAGGGCATATTTCATATACGTTCGTTCATTTAGCCAACACTTGCCAATTAACATATTTGCATAACTTTAAATTTTACTGCATCAGTATAAAGTAAGAATCTTTTTCAAGTGTACACTACATCAGGAGGTGGCATTTGACTCCGCAAGCTTGTTACTTGCTGCCCCGTTAATGAATGAGTTTTACATTAACCCGAATGTGTCTAGGATGGCTGCTTTTGTATAACATTTGTAACTTCATTGTCACTGCAGCTTTACTTTTTTGGCATTAGCCCTGACATTGAAAATAATCAATGTCATGAAAATAATGTCAGCAATATATTGATGCCAGTGGCACTAATATTATGTCCCTCCCCCCATGAAGGTGACTCCCTGGAGGGGGTGGAACCCAGCATGTCACCATCCAGTGACAGTGATCCAAAGGAGGGACCACCCCAGTGTTGGCGCAGCATGCATCAGGGATGCACCTTGGATTTCTGAAGTGTGAAAGACACTGGGCAACCAAATCAGCTGGTACTTTTTCAAACTCAACCTAACCTCTTTAATAGAGGGGAGTCGCTTAAGCTTGTATTTAAACAGTATGGTGATAAAAATTACAGCTTTTAACCAAGAGGCAACAGGTTCAAGCCCCCACAGAGGTGTTATGGCTTTGCCTTTCAGCAAGAGGTGGTGCGAATGAGTAAAACTACCATATAAAAATAAAAAGCAAACAATATATGTTATTACATGACAACTACATTGCATTTTGATATTTCCCACTCATACTTTTGTTTTCAGTACCTGTTACAGAACAAAATTTTCCAATTTTTAACTTCAGGCTGTACCCTTTGGCATTGTATGTAACTGCTTTAAGTATTGTAAGCAGGGGAACAGCTTTGTGTATGTGGTGTAAGTTCTATTTGTTTTATATAAACAAAGAAGTGTCTGCTACACAAATATTTTCACATCAACTGTCAACATGGACTGTGCAAAAACATAACTAGCAAAAAAAGGGCTGTTGCTGTTTGAGAGCTGTAAGGCTTACAGAGGCAAATAAATCAGTTGATCAATACATACTGTATATAGACAAAAAAAGTCTGAAAAGATCAAGTTCACTAGAGTGAACCTGGGTTGAACAAGAGGAACAGATGGATGTTCAACATCTCATTGTCTCCTGTACGGAGTGCTGTCAGTGAAGATTTGTGCAACAGCAGGATTAAGTTGAAAATCAGTCTATGAAAACAAAGTTGTAACAATATGAATGACAAGAAGTGGCTGGGCTCCAATAGGAGAAGAACACCGTTCCAGTGCATTTTGCAGTCATATTGCAGTCATATGTATTGCGGGTTTTGTTTCATACACTTTAATTATTGTTATTCTTTCTAAATGCTTCCATTTTAATGAAGGCAAATACTGGATAGGCCTTGTAACATGCTGTGGTGTATGGCTTCCTTTGATGAGAATTATTTTGTTTATATTCTTCTTTTAAACTTTTTCAAAGCACAGAAACACTTAATCGCATGTGCTGTTTATTCCTATTTATGTCCCTTTAAGTACATACAGAAGAGGCTTAACAGTGAACAGTTTTATAGCATCACGTACCCTATCCTGGCCAAAGTTAAACCTGGGGGCTTTAGAGATTCTGTAAGTTTATGAGCACCAAGATCATGCAGTGGTTGGAGCTGTTCCTTCTGGACATGGAGGCTGCAAGTTTGGACCCCACCTTCTCCTGTCATATCCTAGACCAAAACACTAACATACAAATAAATACATAATTGTAAGTCAATTTGGATAAAAGATTCAGATAAATGCAATGATTCCAAGGGCACTTTAATGGGGGATTATAAAATAATCTGGGTTTTGTGAAGTTTTGTTCACAAGAAACTATTGATATCTTGCACTAGGAACTAGAAAACACCGGATTGCAACCTATGCAACACAAACTAAGATTACATTTTTTTTGTTCCTTGTTTTCTAGTTTTGTCCCCTTATGCACTTATCAAAGCATTTTAATCTCATCTTGGTTTGAAACACATGCTTTTTTATATTTTATTATTATGCATATTTATTTCATGGCTGTTTTGAAAAAAGCATTAAATCCCAAGTATGAGTCTTTTTTTCATTGAACTGGGTCACAACAAGAAGCACAAACTCAATATACTGCACCAAAAAGAGGAGCACTGAAAATTTAAACATCATGTCTTAGAAAAGATCAAGCATGAAGTTAACATGTAATCATGAAAGGAAAAGGAAATCATTACACAATATAAAAATAAAGAGTCAGTCACTTGCAGCAGTAATGCTAGTGTCTTATAGTGCGGTGCACCTGCTCTGTTTTGTGAAGGCTGCAAACCATTTTTTGAACAACTTCTCAAAACTCAAGGTCAAACAGCAAGGCACTCTTCAGAAAGTGGTCAGAAACCATAGTCACTTCTCGTCTCTGAAACTTGTGGACAGAACTATAAAAATTCTCTGATACAGGGATTATTCAAGTTACGATATTCTTTAACATGACATACAACCCGTCAGCATTTAGCATTTTTCGCTGATTCCCATTTGCCTGGGTCAGTGACTGTTTATGCTGTTGCTCTTAGTGCTTAATTTCCATGTGGAATTTTGTGTGCATTTGGGCACAAACTTTTGTTTAAAAAGAAGCTTGAACAATAAAATGTCCATGTAAAAATAACATTTGCAGCAGCCCAGATACCACAGAGACCAAAAATGGCAAAATGGCAATTGTCATAATGGTACTCAAGTAACTTTTTTGAGTTCCGTTTTCACAGGAGTTCACTTGGAGATCTTAGACAAACCTGCAAAATGAAGAATTTTTTGCACATCGTATATAAATCACTCAGCAATAGGGGGCTGAGTGAGTCTGTAAAGATGTAAACACAAATAGTATTTTAATTCCAAGTATTGTAAAACTATTCAATGCAAAGTTTAAAGTTATATAATTTGTTTATTATATATAACGGTGAAAACATATCTTTGAATGGTGCACTGTACTTTTTCTATATGCTTAGAGTAGACACGAAGAATATATTTTCCTGCCGAAAGGTGCTTTTGGCCATTTTCTCTTAGCTGTTCAAAATCGATCAAACCTAACAACAATTTAATAAATACACTGAGACATCAGTTTATTAGGTACACCTATCTAGTAGTGCATTGCATTCCCTTTGGCCTTCAGAACAGCATGGATTTGTCTGGGCATGGACTCTACAAGATGCTGGATGTGCAAGAATTTTGTGCTGTGTGAAAATGACTGCCGTGCAGTTGCTGCAAATGGGATGGCTCCATAGTCTTGCTGCGAACAGCAGTTTCTACCTTATTCAAAAAGTGCTTGAAAGGGCTTGAAACTCATTTGAGATAAAGTCCAATAAGTGGAACACCAATGATGAATTTGCACATTTCTCACCATTTTTTCTTTGACTCCTAATATCCACAAGCTGTTTTTTATCCACAAACTCGTTGATACTTTTTGTTTTTTATACCATTCTCTGGAAATAACTGAAACGATAGTGTGAAACAGCCAAAATGACAGCCATTTGGAAGATGATGTCATGTTCAGATTCACTAATGTCACTCAATTCCCAAGATTCAGTTAAACACAAACTGATACTAGAAAACTGGTCTGCCTGATTTTTACTACAACGTAGTTACGTGACTTTTTTGAATGTACAATTTGTGAAGATGGTTGGTGTACCTTCAAACTGGCAGGTTAGTGTAAACATTCATATTGCAGCTATGCAAGACCCACGTGGTTGATTTCTTTTGCAAAAACATAACTGTACGTACGATTACACAAATGTCACCAAACTGTGACCTAAGCTATCCATTATCTATTTCTTGTTTTCTAATCTCATCCCCTTACGCAACGGCTAACTCTGAACTTTTCAAAAGCATTTTTCCCCAGTTAGAAATGAAATACACAATGCCACTTTGCAGGTTATAATGCATATTTATTCAAAATCCAACATCCCTACTACATGACCCACATAGGTAACAGGTAAGTCTCTTTGCCACAGAATAAGGCAATGAACTTATTTCATTTGTGGGATACATCATCAATCTCTTTTGAATGCAACCTACTCTTTCTATCCTCAACAGCCCTCTCAGGTGTGCTTTAGGGCCAGGTTGCTTCTGAGAGTCAGCTGAAGGAGCAGGATAAGACCTAAGGCAACATGCTCCACTTGAACAGATTCGGTCTTTACAGTAGGTATTCCTAACAGTTGTGACTACACAGAGTAGACCAAACAATACAGTGCATGGAATTTGGTGCAATTTAGTGTTTAACACTAGTTTCAGTGACTAAACTCTCAAACATGTGCACAGGCATACTTTCCAAAAATATTATTCATAATCATACTGTAAGTCACTTTTTCTATTTGCATCTTAGAAATATGGCAGCAAAATCAGGCAGCAGTTGAGTGTAATGAAAAGTTCTTTAGATAGGGTAATTTTTCGAAATCCTGCAGTTTTTTTATATATATCAGAGAGGATTTGAACCTTTAAAGAGAAATATGACAAATACAGCTGTAAAAGACACAAGCCCCTCTTAGAGAACAGACAGATGACCTGTGTAGAAAAGGCCCAAGGCCAGGGGGCAGCAAAATATTAATAAACATGGGTGGGATATGAGGAAATATCAAAGGCAGCAGGAGTGGGATACAAGTGAAGGGCCAACTCCCTGTAAGGGTAGGGGATTAGCGTGTAAAGCCAAAGGTAAAGCGCATACATGTGTGATCCACTTTTCCAATCCCACCCCTGGACGACTGGTTTTATTACGTGTTCTACTTTTACTATGTGCTTCAATCCATAAAACCTGATCCCCTTGGATGTCGGTTATAGTTATAGTGAGTAGAACCAAGACTGTACAAACAATGGAAAAACAATGGGGAGGAATTAAAAAAAAAAAAAAAACTTCCCCAACTCATTGTCCTCAGACATCCTCACTGTAGCCCCCACCAGGACCACCCCTGCCAAACAGACATATGCAAAAAACCGCACAGCAGCACACCACGAGTGCCACCCCAAGAAGGATGTACACCAAGGTGGTGGTCCAGAAGGCAAACAGGTACAGTGTCTTGTCGCAGTAAAGCGCAGAAGAGGTGCTGTTGTAGTTGGGGGGGTAGATGGAGTAGATCCACACGTTACCTAGAGACAAGGTATACAGAGCAGATGAGAAGACACAGCACTGTCAGCTGACACACCAACCTTTTTACTTCATTACTGGATCACTTAGGCAGCCAGTTGGCCTTCAACTACTTTTTCTCCTCATCTTGAATCAGCCTTTAATGCCTGTTTCACCTTTTCTTGTTCCCCATCACAATCAGTTTATAGTGTCTGCTCTGACACCCCTTTCAGCACTATTGCTCAATTTAGTGTAAATTATACCTGTAATCATACTTGAAATGGATTAATATTGACAGCCAAAAAGAGCAGAGTATATTTATTTATCTTCTGTCCTTCAGAGCTACTGAGTCCCTCCCTGTATTCAAGAACAGGCTCATAAGCCATCTCTTCCAGAGCCAGTTCCCTCCTGACAGCTACATAAATGAGTCCATTGCCACTTCTATAGGTGGCTATTTGAGAGATGTGAATCAGCAACATGGTGGTGACAGACAAGCTGTGCTTTGATACCCCAGGTCTAAAGCTCCATTTGGCGTTGTTGCTCTTTTGTTTACTCTTAGAACTTAGAAAAGTGTCTACTAAATAGATAAATGAAAATACAGGATTCCCTCGCATGAGAACGTGGTCCTTAAAATCTGCTCATAAATGACTTCTTGTAAAATAAACTCAACTATCATTCATTTAAATGGGAAAAATAAATAATGCATTCCTGAGCCATAAAGCATGAACTCCTTTTTTCACTAAATATCCAAAATTTCTTCATCTTCTAAAATTTGGAAAAATGTAGCTCACAGCCAAGTACATATCAACTACTCTAGACTCCTCTATAGCTTTAAACTGACATGTTCAAAACCAATTATACATAATACATTTCCATGGTTCTTTTTTATCCCACTTTCCCCTTCCCATCTCATAATTTATCTGTCATGTTGTCTTTATTTTTTATTTCATTGCCTTGTTAGCACACCCAATCTAGAGCTCAGTTCTACTCTTCAGGATCCACTCTAGCAATTATGGCTTCTCTCCCTTCCCTGTCACACAGAGTCAAACATTGTTACGTTCTCCCACCCTCTCCTTCCCGGCCCCTCTTACCAGCAATGAACCAACAGAAGAGGAAAAGGGACACCAAGGAGTTCCACGCAGTGCACAAACTAGTGAGGGGCCCCTGTTCTACCCCCTCAGACTCCTGGGTGCAAGGCAGACATGAGAACAAGCTCAGGGTGATGCTGAAAACCCCTGACACCACCAAATAAATGGGGATGTAGTTCTGCTGTGGGCAGTCCTTGAGATACAATGAACCTTTAGGAAAGATGGGGAAGGCGAACTGATTATCAAACAGTCTCATCTCATATACAACACAGTTCTGCGATCTCCAAAAGGCTCAAGGTGAAGGTGGTACCTACCAATGGTGATCTGTGCAATTGGTAAAGCAATCGCTATCAGTTTGGAGATCACTGGAAGGGGTGACAAGATGGGTGAATTATACTGAGGCAGTCAACTTCAAGCTGTTTCCTCAGAAGATTAAACTAAAATACTTTACAGACTGTATCCAACTAAGTGGATGAAAAAGCAAATTGAGATAAAAGCCGCAGGCAAATTACCTAACACAGGTGTGCTGGGCTTCCCAGGCTGGGGTATGTTTTGCAACAGGTTCCTGTTCTCCATCTCTAGTGACAGCAACTGTCCTGTAGGAGCCAAGAGCAAGAGAACCACGAGGAATGCGGTACATGTCCTAGTGGGTTCAGGCATGCAGTTATTTATTCGTCTGTGTTCGTATGTCACAACATTTGCGGCAGAAGAAGCAGTCACTTGTTTCAAGACTTTAACAGTACAGTGTGGTTTAAAATGCACAGGTCAATGTTCTGCTTGGCTGATTTGAAGAACTACGTGTGTCACCTGAAGCATCAAGCCCCTGTGGTCCTGAAAATTTCCTCTCAAGTCCAGCTACCTTAGCTAATTCCAGGAAAAGTGACCCCCGTGATCTGCAAACACGACGTTCATACCAAATAATTGCTCCATACCAAGTAAACACAGGTAAATCATGCTGCCAGACAGCACTGGCTTATATTTTGTACATTTACCTGCAAAATAATTCCCTCATCAATGCCTTCAAAATACTTTTTTTTTTTTTAAAATCTGAGTTGTCTGCCCCACCTCAGCCCATGTGCTATCTGCACTTATCAGGTCCTCCTTCTTCTGCAAAAACTGGCTGACTTAAGGCAGCAGTAAGCACCAGTTTAAAAACCTTTTGAAAAATAAAACTCCTCACAAGTAATAAAATCTCACATTGCAAAACCTGAAGTTATTGCGCCTGCAAATTTTTTATGCGACCGTCGACAGAACTATAACCACAGAACACGGAACACTTGTATGGTTGTTGTGTGACTCACAGTCAGTCTAGTTTTTTCTTGCTTTCTTTCATGCAGGAAATATTAACACTTTGGTCAAGACCTTTGAAGATAAACTTAACAGTAACATGGCATTAGTTTTTAATGCATGTGCAGAGAACGTTCACTTTTATTCATTTAGCTGCTGCCTTTCTTTTAAACAAAGGATTTACAATGTCGTGCTACTTTCAAACATTTAACCATTTATACAGCGGGGCATGCAGAACATGCCAGAAATACATGCTAGTCTGCTACAGTCATATTATACTTACTGTTCAACATCATTTATTTGTAACCCTTGCATCTCATATCTGTAGGTTAGTTTCTGTCAGATATATTCCCCCCATCAGAGATCTACAGAGCACTTGCTCCATGACTGTGATCCATCAACACTTCAGGACAGAGCTGCACAAAAAAATGCAGCTTCTCTCACAATGATGAGTTTGGCCAAAGGCCACAGTCACTACAGAGGTGAGCAAGTCTGGTTGGAGCAGACGGTGTGTCACGGGACACAGATCAACAGTAAAAGCCTAGAAACAGTGTTCAGAATCGGTCTTCCCACGTCCTCCTGTGAGAAGAGCCAGGCAACTGTGGAGAGGGTCGGAGGACCCCACCCCGAGCAATGCCGGTGTAAACAGAAAGGTGAGCATGTACAGCACTTGGTCCAGTCCCGAGTGAGGAAACAAACCCCAAAAGCAGGATTGCCATGTTTTGTGCGACCAGCTGAAGAACACAGAATTTCGTATGGTGCAGTAACACTGTAGCTGAACTACAGCTGTTCTTCTCAGCTACTACTTACACCTTCACCTTAACTGGTGACTGTTTTAGTGTTTATTAATGTAGTGTCACATCACCTGACCAGGTGTTGCAGGGTCAGAAACACTAGTTACAATACTGCCTGGAGTTACACACAGATATTGTTACAGCTATACAGTATATTACTGTGTTCTGGTGTATATTAGTGTGTACTACCGCCCTTTGTTATACCGTTTATTCAAACATTATAGTGCGCATTAATACATTTTCATATTATTGTACATTAATGTTTTAATTTTTTTATTGCGTAATACGTTTTAATGTATTTTGTCGCACATTTGTGGGTCCCACCAGCACGACGAGTTGTTGCGCACTTTACTCCATACTGTAGGAGTCATATAACAATAATACTGACTCAGTTCGAAGTGCGGTGTATGTAAGTATTTATAGGAGACGAACTGATTTTATTAAGTAATAAATATGAAAAAAGAGGTGAACTGAAGTCCGGTTTGGGAGCTCAAGAAGCAACACAGCGAAGCAAACGGCGCGGAAGAGCTGCCTGCGAGCTACTAGTAAGTTAAGTTAAACTAGCCATTTGTTTACTTTATTCCACGATCAGAAAAGGCCCGGTGTTTTGTGCAGTTTAAAATGAGAAAAAAGTTAAGGTTTAAAGAAAGGCGATGTTCTAGGTCTTACCGGTGAGACTCGACGGCGGAGGTTTTCTCCGGGATCGACGACACCAGAAGTGAAAATAAAAGGAGATTCACACAGAAACAGAAACAAACTAACTACTACGGGCAATGACTCAAACTCAGTGGGCCAGGCGCGTGCAAAGCGCCCGTAAAGATGAGGGAGCCGCCCCGAGTGTGTGGAACAGGCACGCACGCACGCACCCACGCACGCACGCAAGCACGCAAACACAAACACACAAACACACACGTAGAGAAAGCGAGCGAAAGGAGCCTTAGACAAAAAGACAGTAAGCAGTAGCTGCCTGCAAGTGACATTCAAATACCAAATACGTAAATAGTCATAGCAGATGGTGTTGAACTCATTCGTGTAGTTGTCAGTAGATCAGGACAGAAGTGGCTCCGAAACAGAAGGGTTTGAGACCCTTCTTGAATGCTGGGAGAGTTTTGGCAGCTCTGAATGACAGAGGGTGTTTGTTCCACCACCCTGGAGCCTGAAGTGAAGAATTACCCTTTGTCAGTGGAATGGCCAAGCAGCTGGAGGTGGAAAAACGGTGCCGTTGCTGGGGTTTTGGGAGTGATCAGGTCCTGACAGGTTGGGGCATAGATCTTTTAACTGTCTTTTAGACTATAACTCTGGTTGTTGAATTATACAGACAGCTACAGGGAACCAGTGGAGAGAGACAAGGAAGAGAGAATCATGGGAACACTTTGGCAGGTCAACCACAACTTGTGCTGCAGCATTCAAAGCTTGATGGTGAAGGTTGGTAGATCAAGCAAGCCAGAACTCCAGTAGTCCAGGTGGAATATCACCATGACCAGGACCTGTGTACAGTGTAGAGTGAGGTGCAGGCATGTTCTACAGATGTTAAAGAGAAGGTGTCTGCAAAAGCGGTATGTAGCCCCTATGTGTAAAAGAGCTTCAAGTCAATTATTGCCCCAAGCTAAATACCAACAAAATAGATGAGATGAGCGTTTACTGGTTTTGTAGAGCTCTTGACAGGTAAAAGAACCAAGGATCTGAGCCTTGGAGAGAATGAGTTGTAGATGGTGATAATTCATTCAGACAGATACTAAAGAGACTTTTGCCATACAAGAGGATACACACTTTCTGTGTTAGTTTTGTAAAAAAGGAGAAGAGATATAAATTTCCTACAATGTAGTAATATGAGAAACCACAGGAACCCCTAACAGAGAAAAGGGATGTGGTGTAGATGGAGAAGAGTAAAGGCCCCAGGACTGAGCCCTGCAGATCACCTGCTAAGAGACAGGAGGACAGAGGGAGTCATACAAAACCATCTGGTAAGATATACCTGAGAGTTAAGATTCAAACCAATTTACTGATGGTCCTAGGATACAAGGCTGTTACTCTAGCACAAGGAGGATCTGGTCTGGTGACCATGCTGAAGAGAAGTTGAGAAGAACAATAACTGAGTGATGCAGGTACTAATAGACAAGAGACACTGCAAGGAGTTCTGTGTTAGTGCAAAGACCCATTCTGACTCCGAACTAGTTTTCATCCATCCTTTCTGCATCACGATAGCTTAACCTAATAGACATCTAAAGTGAGGGCTGACTGTTCCCATGCTGGTGACAAATTACTGTCAGACATGGTGACATTGATGCAGTTAGACCTCAAACTGATGTTACCTCAGTCAACCCAACATAATTAAATTTTAGTCTTGTGATTCCATGTGCATTTACTGTACGTCACTGATGCAGCGGAGTTGCCAAAATAAAGCTTGTTTTATGGCATGGGAAAGTTTGACCCTTTCTGCACTTATTACAACATTACAATTTGCTTTGGTCTTCCTGACATGTATATTACACTATTTGTAATTTAACTGCTCTGTGTTCTCACTTTGTTGAAAAGTTTTTAAAATAAAAGTTTGTCTTTGTTATAATCTTTGCCACATAACAAATAAGCACAAATAAAGAGAAAATATTACAAAACAGCTTTATTACATATAATTAAAAATCAGTTAAGAATAACAACCATTTCATAAAATTATTGAAAATTGGAAAGACAAAATTAGAGAAGAGTTCTGCCACTCAGAGTGTGTGTGTGTGTGTGTGTGTGTGTGTGTGTGTGTGTGTGTGTGTGTGTGAGTAGAAAGAGAAAAATTAGGGAATACAGACCTAATTTTCTTTTCTGTAATTCTCTCATCAGCCAATAAACCCTTGATAGTCAGTCTCTCTCCACTCCATATATTCACGCATACACACATATTTACACTTATTTCGACATGGATCCCAGTTCTATAAAAGGCTATTATCAGTGTGAGGAGTGGAAACTGGCTCCTGGCGACTCGGACCGCTCCGTCTTCACGGGGGGCTCTGCTGAGATCGGTGAGGCAGAGGAAGAGGGGACTGGACCGGTGCTCTTAGACTCTGAGGAGGAGGAGGAGGAGGAAGAGGAGGAAGAAGTGGGAAGGGACACCACAATGTACTTCTGAAGCGTGCGCGACCCACCGACTCCACCGGCCCCACCCGCTGCAGACTCCACTTTGACCAGTGGCTGTTGGCCAGAAGCTGAACTGGGCACTGTACTGGTGACAGGGGAACCAGACTGAGAGGTGCCCAGAGTGATCACCTGTTAGGAGAGAACAATACACATCAGGTGAGGTTTTGAGCACCACTGTAGAGAACAGATTACAGACTAGATCAGCTCATCCATAACCGTCCCCTTTCATACATGGACAGAGACTAAATATCCAAATCTGATTATTGACTGAAAAACCATATTAGTGAGTGATGTCTGGCAGGAGGACATCACACAGATACTTAAGTCTCAATCAGTTCTCCGTAGGTCCCCTGTCTCTGCAGCAGAATGCCCATGGAAGGTTGGGCAGCCACTGGTACCTGGACCCAAGTGGTTTATTCTTCTCCGCTTTTTCAGAGTTGGAAATTTTACCTCTCCCCAGCTGCCATTTGGTTTATCCTAACAGTAAACTGCAACTATCATCTTAGATTACAAAAATCTACATCTGAATATGTCATTCCTTAATGTACTGCAGCCTTGCTTGGATCTTTGTTGAGAGCTCTGTCACCCTGGTAAGAAAAGTACTCTGTAAATATAAACTGACTTGAACCAAATTACTTTTACAAGAAACAAGGACAAAACTGACTCTCTAGTCAGTCTTCACTTAGCACTAAATGGCAAAATTTTTTCTCCAGAAAAACTATGATCCCACTGGATATGACTGCTAGCTGACAGGTAGCAAACTCTGCGTTCTCTTCACCACTAAGTTTACTTCCAGCTAGTCAGATCACATAGTATCAAGTATTCCACTAGCAGCAGCAGTTGGTGTGTGTTTATTTTATCATATTAGATCTCAGATCCAAACACCATCTACTAACATGACTAACGGCTTCTTTACAAGAGCAACGTTTAAGTCTGTTTAACACAGTCAACAAAGAGGAAATGGGTCTCTAGTGCAAAAACCACTGGCTGCTATCTTAGTTTGGTGGTAATCTTGTTTCACATCACCCTTTATGTTTGCACTCATCTTTATTAAACACAACAAAACAGTATGTTGGGATGGGCTCAATGCAAAAATCACATCAAATTACAATGAAAAGAACCCTGATTTCAACCAAATATTGGAATACACGACTAAGCCGAAAGTTTATGGACAAATGAACACCACACCCATATGCACTTGTTACGTTTAATTTGCAAAACCATGGGCATTAATACTGTGTTGGTCCCCCCTTTACTGCTATAAGGGCCTCCACTCTTCTGGAAAGGCTTTCCACTAGGTTTTGGAACACGGCTGCAGTTATTTGGTACCATTCAGACACAAGAGCATCAGTGAGGTCAGGCATTGATGTTGGGTCATGGGGTCTGGCTTGCATTTGGCATTCCAATTCATCTCAGAGGTGTTCTTTATGGACCACGCTTTTTGCACTGGGTCTTAGTGACGCTGAAACGGAAAAGGCCTCTCACTCCCCAATCCATTGCCAGAAAGTTAGAAGCGCATAATTTTCAAGAATATCATTGTATGCTGTAGCATTAAGATTTCCCTTCACTGAAATTAAGTTTGTCAAACTATGAAAAACTATGGCCTCAGTCCATTATACCCTCACCACCAAACTTTACAGTTGGCTCTATGCATTGAGGCAGGTAGTGTCCTCCTGGCATCTGCCAAACCCAAATTTGTCCATCAAACTGCCAGATGGTGAAGCACAATTCATCACTCCAGAGACCTCAGTTCCACTGCTCCAGAGCCCAATGGCAGTATGCTTTATACCACTGCAGCCAAAACTAGTGCCTGGTGATCTTAGGCTTGTGTGCAGCTGCTTGGCCATAGAAAACCAGTTCGTGAAGCTTACGACCAACTGGAGCTCAGTAGTGAGTGTTTGCAATTATTATGTGCATTGCACTTCAGCACTCGGCACTCAGCGGTTTTGTGCTGAGATCTTGTATGACCTGCCCCTTTGTGGTTGAGCTGTTGTTGCTAACATAACAGAACTAACAGTTGACCAGGGCAGGTCTAGCAGGGCAGAAATTTAACAAATTGACATGTTGGAAAGGCAGGATCCTATGATAGTGCCACACTGAAAGTCACTGAGCTCTTCAGCATCCATTCTACTGCAAAATGTTTGTGTAAGGAGACTGCATTGACTGTATGCTTCAATTTTTATAAACCTGTTAGTAATTAGTGTTACTGAAATAGCCAAACCCATTAATACTTTTTGCCATATAGTATACTTCTACATTTTTCACAATGTGTTTTAAAAACATAACGATCCAAGCTTCTGCCAAATAATTGAAACATTCAACACAATCCTAATACTAATAAAATAACGGAATATAATATTTTTAAATCTCTTGGTTCCTGTAATTTCTGAAATAAATTATTAGAAAACAGATAATATATTTTTTCCCTTGTCCATGTATACATTTGTCCCATATATGAGGTAATGTAAAGTGTTAAAAATATATTTAAAAAACAACACAGTACAATATAAAATCACCACATTTAAAATTAGCAGAGTCAGTACCTGCTGAGTGGAAGCTGCCCCTGCACTGGTTGTCATGACAATGTACTTGGTAGCTGGGGGCGAAGGCTGTGTCGGGGTCCCGGGGCGGGTGGACATCAAGGTCAGCGAGTTTGGCATTTTGATAATGCTTGGGGCACGAGACCCCCCAGTGCCACCTAGGCTGCTCTGGGACACTGGCAGGGTTGGCCGAGGTTGCTGTAAAAAAAAAAAAAAAAAAAAAAAAAAAAACCTTTAAATTNACGAGACCCCCCAGTGCCACCTAGGCTGCTCTGGGACACTGGCAGGGTTGGCCGAGGTTGCTGTAAAAAAAAAAAAAAAAAAAAAAAAACATACCTTTAAATTCACACTTCCAGAAATAAATAACAATAAATTAACGCAGAATTATATAGAAAAACTATAAAAACAGATGGCACTGGACACCATTCCCTAGAAACTGCATGTAACAACATGTAAATGCTTTTGTACATATGACAGACCTTTACATGAGGACGAATTCAGCACATAAATGAAATTACACTGAAATTACAATAAATCAGTTCAAACAAATCCTCGAAGTCCCTGCCACAGCTGTTCTCTGCTGTCACACGATCTCATCTTAGACAAACACAATCTCCACATGCCACAGGTATGAAAGGCCACTGGCCACAACGCGGCCGCCAAACTCATCCTACTGGTCAGAACTGCTCTGCCAGATGGCACACAACCCAGTGTGGGACACTTACCTGTGTAATGGTAACCGTTGTCCTGTTGACCTGCTGGGCCTGCAATGTAGCCTGAGTGCGAGCCTTCACCACGTGAGAATGCAGCATGGGCCCTAGGTAGCCATAGTCAGTGCGGTACTGCTCCAGGTTGTCAGGCAACGGGCGAGTCTTTGCGATGACACCAGCGCAGTGTTTCTGCAGGGGTTCACATTCACACACTGTGAGTCCCCAAAAGCAGATACACACACGCGCACACATACACGTAAGCACAGATTTCTTGTGCACTTCCACTGGATGCTCACCAGAAGAAGGCTCTGCACGTGGTCGGCCCCGATCTTGTCAATGTTGGATATGACCGGCCCCTCAAGCACTGCTTTAATGCGGGCACCTTCCACTGGTAGCCGGGACAGGATCAGGGTCTTTATGACCTGGAAATCAAAGCTAGGCAGTCAGAGCACCAGCAGTGCCACAGCCAGTCAATGAAAACTGAATGGCCATGACTACTCCCCCAAGGTTGTTTCCCACAATCTCTTGTTTTACAGAAAATGACTCGTGTATAGTTTCTCACATCAGGTCCCAGCTCTGAGAGTCCAGCAATGCAGCCATAGCGAGTTGTCCACTGTGTTTTGTCATCTAGCAAGCTCTGATGGGGGAAAAATAGAGAAAGGAGCATTTGAATAAAAGTCAGGAAGACAAAGGGAAATAAAGTGAAATGAAGATAAAGGGTGAGCAGTACACACAGAGTATAGCTGAGGTTCACTTATGCTTTGCATACCTTGGTGAAGGTCTTGGTGATACGTGACTGGATGTTGTTGGTGGTCGTGCTGAACGTCTTGCAGCTCTGTGCCATGAGGCGGGCTGCAAAGTCCCTTAGCGCCCAATGGTTGTCTACATCAGGCCGTAGACACAGCTGCTTGCTTACAATGCATGTCACCACTGCTGGGATGAGCTCGTGGAGCTAAGGGTCAGAGAGACAACATGAGATGCAAAACAACATGGTGTGGGTGTCACTGTGTCAGAACTGTAAACCACACAGTGTGACAACTTACGTATTTCTCCAGGTAGAGCGTGGGGTTATCCATTAAGGCCTTGACCATCCGCATCAGGTAGATAAGCAGAGCCAGGTTGTTCTGCACTACATTCACACGCACCTTTGACAAAGAAAGGAGGTGAAACGGTTTAAACTAATAAAGGGTTACATTACAGTACAACACTACACAATCTTACACAGCAAAAGTACTCGAACAGATCAGTCCAGAGTTCCCAAAAACATCTAACTGTCCAGCAGGAAGAGACGGATGGGGAGAGACTCACGCCTTCAGAAATGAAGGTGCTAAACCGCGGCAGCATCTGGTACAGCCCAGGATCTGTAGCAATGCTCTGCAAAGCCTCCTAAAATTGAAAAAAAGACATTGACAATCAACAACTGGTCTGTTCAATGCCAGTGGCAGGCATTCTGGTACCGTCACTGTTCACTGATGCCTCTGTGTCCACTGCCCACAGTATGCGACTACACACTACCAGATTCTTTTTAACTGTGAGTAGGGAGCTGCTCAAATGTTCTGGATACACTTGGCAGAGCATTTCCAGGTTCTTAAACTGGTAGCCTTTTTTAACCATGATGCAAAAGTCTTTAATTTTGATATATAATAACCAGCTGATAAATGTGCTCTTTCATCCACTACCAACAGGCGCGCGCGCACACACACACACACACACGCACACGCACACACACTCACCGCTCGCTTGGCCTCGCAGGAACCCACACAGGCCTCTGTAATCTCTTTGTAGTAGAGCTGCTGCTCCACAGAGAGCTCATGGGTGCTTCTGGCCTTTAGCCTTGCCACACTCTTTTCCTTCCCTGGGATGGGAAGACAACGTTATACACTCTTCATGACAGACCCATACACCCACTGCACGTATAACACCAGCTCTGGCATTACTATGGGAATGGACACCCTGAAGCTGACCTTTGGCCTCTGCATTGGCTGCCGCCTGACCCTTGCTCTGGATGGCTCCTTCTTCTTCCTGTCCAGGTTTGACTGCTTTAAGAGGCTCTGTAGACTCTACTTTTTGTTGTTCTTTGGAAGCTGTGGGAATGAGAGTGACAATGCAACTGACCAATCAGAGTGCAGGAAAAAATTCTGTCACAAAACACACAGAGATTAAACCCATCCCTCTTGCTATAGTAGATCTATAGTAACCTTGATCGAGGTACTTACCCTCAGCTGATACAATAAAAATTACCTATTTATATTAATGGGTAATTTAATGTGCATACTTTAAAATGCTTAAGGTGTTTTGGCAAAAAAATAAATAAATGTAAAAGTAATGATAAAACGGTAAAATAGGACAAGGAAGATTTTCAGGTGGAGAGATGAAGGACAGGATGGAAACAGACAGGGGGATGCAGATACATACATAACTTGAGAGAAAGCTGAACATAAGAGTAGAAACACTGAAAGCAGAAAGTACATACCTGGAGGTGGGTTCTCTGGTATAGCAGGCTGAACACCTTCAATACTTAACCAGTGAGCTGAGGGCCAAGAGAGAGCAAAAGCCCAAGATGTCATGAAGGATGCAATCACCTGATATATACTCATTTTCCAAATATTTCATAACCACACCTTCCAGTACAATAATGATTACTGCCTGTTCATCAAAGCGCTGATTTATCAGTTTCTCAATCCACCTTTGAGCGAGACCTCCAGTGGGACTCTGGGAAGTGGTGTGTTGATGATGTCACTGAGGTCCACTTCCTTCTCCTCATAGAAGTGCAGCTCCCTCCCCGCGCCGCTGGCAAAGCGGAACGGGATAAACTCCTGAGACTGGAAGCCATACAAAGGCTGGAGGACACCAGCAAAATTATGGTTATTTAGACATATCATGGCACCCAGCCACCCAACATACACACATCATTACCACTCACTCAAAAATTCTCCACTGGTTAGAGTACATTTATAACACTGAAGGATAACGCAGTACAGACCAGCTGTGCTACCGTAAAAGAAATTAATTTACATGCAACCTTTTACCGTCCAGTTTCATCCAAACCAGCTGTTATTTGGACAGTTATGAAAATTGATAAAGCATAAGAAAATTCATAAAAATGTGGTGTGATACAACTTTTTTATGCCCTTTTTATATTCTGCGTATCCTCAGCATAATGACAAACTACATGTCTTCGTGGAAAATGAAAATGTTTCTTTTAATCCACCCCTTTCATTTTATTGCTCGTTTGGAGATGACTTCAGCATGCCGTAATTTATCTCAAATGTGAACCTCACCTCCACATTCTTCAGCTTGAGGGCATGATCGATGTCGCTGGTGGTCAGCTTGCGCCTCTTCCCATGATGCATGAACTTGAGTGCATCCTGGATCAAATACAAATGCACACACATTAATTCAGAGAAGCCATGGGGAACATATTAAGCCAGGAAATCACAAGTTAAATTATGAGGTATGTTGATATAATTTTCTTGTTGTATGTTTTGTTTTGTTTTGTTGTAAATGAACTTAACTAATTTGGATTTTAAACTAGGATCATCAAGGACTACTGTACTTGTGGGACTGGAACGCTTTGCATCTGGAGCACAGCACGAACCTGTTTTTAGGTGGAACAAAACTGAGCACACCTCAAGTCCCTCGACACCCAAGGGTTCCTCTCCACTGCCCCCTAGCTTCACATCACAGCCTTTGACCTTTCCATCCAGAGTCCAGGTCCTTCAACAGGCACAAAGACACAAGAGAGACTCTACCTGGATTATCTCCTTGATGCGGTAGCTGACCTCCTCGGTCAGGGCCACACAGCTCTCCTCCTGAAGCTGGCCCACCCCGACCGACTCTGCCATGGTCTTCATAGACTCTGTAGGCAGCAGCACAGAGCACTGTTTTGGCCTCCATTCTTCCGCCATAGCTGTGTTCAGAGAGACAAGGAGAGAGAGTAGGGAGGAGTACAGAAGTGGGGGAAGACAACATAGTCACTGTTAATATCAGAAACTGCTGTAATATCCCAGTGTATGGAAATTGCTGCTCTGATCTACCGGATGCTTTAATGGAGGGGTGGTTCCTAACAGGAAATCAATCAAAAGGAACTAAAAACTATGATAAAACCTCACCTTTAAGGCAAATAATTGATCTTTACGTATCTGACATGAGATTATAGAATTGACATCTGTAATGTTATGTGGTACAAAGTCCTAAAGTCCTGGTAGTTGAGATGTAAATCATACAAATTCACACATTAAATAGTTATGCAGTGTTAGGTGTAAAACAGCAGTTTCTATGTATGTAAACACAATGCTGTATTTTAATTTAAAAACACAAGGAGATAAATGAATGTACTTGAACACTTAAATATTCCACAGACCTACAACATAACCGAGTTTCAGAGGAATTAAATACTCTGGGCCGTATTTTTGTGATTTAAGTTATTTATGTGGTTAAATTAAGTTTTATTCTCTAAACAGCTGCCGCGACACTTGTTGATGGCGGAGTCGCAGCTGCTCACATGAAGAAACCATAAAGTCGTATAGAATTATACTGAACATATCAAAAGTCACACTATGATGCAGTTATTCATTTGTTTACACACTGTAAGTATAAACAGGCGTCCTCACGTAAACTCTGATTCAGTCCGTATTTAGCTACACAGGTTGATCAACTGCGCTGAAGAACTGAGATCGGCAGATGTTTGTCGTATCTAAAATAATCTAAAACTCCTACATGTGATTTCCATGCAGTTTATATACCCTGGGGTTGTATTACATCTGACGGACAGGACAGTAACTAACCAACGAGTTGAACATCCCTGACGTTAATAAAACGTGTAAACAGACTGATTAATCCTTTGTAATCCTCTTCGCCTCTTTTCGCTAGTTTCTGCTTTAAAATATCACTCGTTATTACTTTTAAGGGCCATCAGTCACACTTTTAGCTAACTTGCTATGCTAACTGAACAACTCGAGCTTACCTTTTATATTAAGTAAAAATTGACACAGTAGAATGCTCGAAATAAATTAGCTATCCAGAAAACCCAAACAAGTAACCATTAAATGCTGCGCTTCTGTTAGTGTGGTTAGCTTGCTAAATCAAACGTATTTACAAACTTTTATTTTTTTTATTGTTTTCACCCCTCGAGCTCCGACCCTATTTTCAGAAATTCCACCATTTTGAATCTGGCGTGAAGGTACAGACAGAGGGATAACAAAATTAATTGGTATTTATCAAAGATGTATCACTAAAAATATTGATGTCCTGTAGACAATGAAGTAATATAAAGCAATTAATTAGCGGACGATATCAACTATAAATATTAAATTATAATTCAGTGCACATGCTTGAAGAACGCGGTTATTTTATGTACCTTCCAAGATATTGAGCTCTGACGCAGCTGAAGTGTAACAGATCTGCGCACGCGCCGCACAAAGCTTATTTTCGGGTTTCATGTGCGTTAAACGTGTGAAAAACGGTACAAAATCACGCCAGCCCCGCAGTGAACGCACGAGGTTCAAGTGTATAAAACTAGGTGCAAAAAGTAAAAACACGAGTTGCAATTAACAGCTGCGGTTCTCTGAAAAAACACAACAACAGTATGTGATACACCAAGCATCCCTATATGTTATTTAAGGTTTAATTATTTTAGGATATGAGTTTGTCTCTTTTTAACAATAACACCAAAGTGCAACGCTTTCACATTTCTAGAATAATTAAACTGCGTTTGGGCCAATTTAAATTTTCCCCAATAAAAATATTCTTCTCGGGGGGGGGGGGTCCGCTGTCAGAGTAATTTCCTTTTTTTTCAATTATCTCCTGCTATAGGTGCGCTCAGTTCGATCATCTAGCTTAATTCAACTCGGCTTTGTCGGGTGAACTGTAACACGTAAAAACACAAGGACACTCATATACCAGTACAGTAACTTTCAGTCCGTTTTATTAACACATAAGCACACAGTATTTTTTCACCTTCCATATCATCCGGTTAATTTGTCAAGTGAACTGCGATTAATTAAACTACTACATGGAAATAAATGCTGCAGTTCCAGCCCAGGTTTATCATTTGTATTAATGACAAAAAAGGCCATAACACTATACCTTAAATTATTGTTTTCACTCTCGAAATCCTTCTGTTAATTTTTCTGGATTTCGTTTATGGGCATCCAATTAGGCTGGTCATATTAACATACAAATTTAAGTCTGGTGTGCACTTCTCTAATGCCTTATTTATTCTGTTCAGGCCCGACTACTGCTATTCATTGAGTGGTCCTGAGTAGTAAAGTCCTGTAGCTGATAAGGGGGGTTTTGAGTTGATGTGCCAAGATTATGGCCAAAGTACAGGGACTAGTTGTAAATCTATTGCTTGTTCTGCTTCTCCTTGAAAGCTTTTGCCTTTTGTACCATGGATTTAGCTTTCAAGGTGTTGGTGCAGAACCCTACGATGAACAGCCGCTTCAGCATGGTTACACAGCTACCCACTTCCGACGCAATATCATAGGGGAGGGTATTGAAGATAGTGCATCAAGTACAGTCAAGGTCAGGTGCCATACATCCACAATGGAGATCGTGATCCAGCCTGACTTGTATGGTGTGGGAACAAACATTGATGTGTCTGACCTACGGTTGGGTGCTAACCCCCACCCCAAAACATCCTGTAAGCCAACAGTATCTGAAAATGGGGAGTATGTCATTGTTGTATCCTTAACTGACTGTGGCACAAAAAGACTGGTGAGTAGAATCCAGAGCTAACTACTTCTTAAACTTGCTAGGATCAATTCTTCACTCACCTCTGTGGCATATAACAGTACTTGATGTGCTCCTCCAGTGCTGGATGCCCTTGCATATCTGCATGTTCTTTTTGTAAAGCTTACATATAGTGGTGTTTTAAGTCTTTACTAGCTTCTCCTGCAAGGACTGTACTGTTGGAACTTATGGATGTGTATAGCTTTCCCCATTTCTTGGCATGTATGCCACAGTAAACCTCATTGTGACTCTTGATTGTTTCAAGTTGCTGCTTGAAAGCAGTATTGCAGGTACAGATATGCAAAACCCATCTAGCAGAATTTCATACAAGGGTATTTGCAATGGGAAGTATATGACTTTCATTGTGTAGTGCAAATGTGACTTATACCTACAGGAACTACTGCAATACTTAAAACTGCTGATAATGCCCCAACTTTCAGATCACAGAAGACTCACTGATCTATGTGAACCTCCTTGTCTACTCGCCTTCTGTCTCCCTGAGAGACATCATTCGGACAAAAGAAGCAGCCATTCCAATTGAATGCTACTATCCAAGGTGAGGCAGTGCTAATATGTCTGTTTCCTTTCATACAATTGACTTTTTTTTTCTCCCCCCCTCTCCTAGGAATTTCCATGTCAGCAGTGATGCTCTCAAGCCAGATTCAGTGGCTCAACCTTCTGAGGATCCTCTGGAGTTCTCATTGATGCTTATGAACAGTAAGTTTACACTTTCTTGTTATCCTTAGCCTTCCTTATCTGACTAACTCATGCATGTACACAGGTGACTGGCAGTCTAAACGTGAATCTAACCAATACGTCTTGGGAGACTACATCAACATTGAAGCTGCTGTTAAGCTACGCCAAGCAACACCACTCCATCTCTTTGTGGACAACTGTGTGGCATCTCCACTTCCTGACAAGACCGCTTCTCCCCGCTACTCTTTCATAGAGAACAATGGGTAAGCTTTTTTTTTTTGTTCACCGTCTCTCAAATTCATGTTTAAACTAACATCTTTTTTTGAAACAGATGCCTGTTTGATGCATTGATGACTGGTTCCCGTTCAATGTTCCTGCAAAGAACTGAAGAGAACAAGTTGCAACTGCAGCTGGAGTCCTTCAGCTTTTATCGACAGCATAAGAATACAGTTGGTCAACTTTTAAACTGTAATATTTTGGTACCTGTAGCTGAATGACTGCATATTGCTTGTGACTTACAGCTCTACATCACATGTCTCCTGGTGGCTCTGCCCTCTGCTGAATATGGGGAGAGTGACAGAAGGGCTTGTTCATTTCTTGATGGCGGGTGAGTGAGACTTTACTGCCAAAAGATTACAATTCTGGGAAATGAGGCATAGTTTCTGCTCCTAGTGGCCTAGGTTTAATGGCACTTCTAAATACTTGCACTTCTAGGTTATTTTCATAAATTACTTCAGGAATGGTGTGGTTGGAATGCCAAGAGGCAAGTTCTAGACAACTTTAGTCTTCCTCAGTCTAGGAAGAATTGATATCAACAAGCTGCGGGGCTCCCCACCTTAACACTAGTAGCAACCTGTGCAAGTGTCTTCAGAATTATGATTGAGGATATAAAACCCAGCAATTGATACATAGCTGGTAACTTATGTACTTGCTGTCAAATGATGACATGCATGGAGTGAAACTGGAGTTTCCATGACCTTTAGGTGGAAATCTGCAGATGGGAACGACTATGAATGCTTTACCTGTGACCAGGCCCTGTGGATTACCCATCCTTTGTGGTCTAGTGTTCCTGTTGTTGACAGTCTTCCAAAAGGCTTTGAGGAAAAAAGCAGGAGAAGGAGCAAGGCCAGTGATGCTGGCAATGAAGGCTTAAGAGGTATGGTTGCCACCAAGTAAGGCAGTGCAACAAGCTGTCCTTTCTAGTTGAAGGATTGCATGTTAACTGTTTGACATGGCAAAGATGTACTGTCATGCATAAAATGTACAACTTCATTAGCTTAGCATGGCTAAGTATGTACAAAAGGCTACATGCTTGATCAGCTATAGTCAAATGGCATGGCACTACTTGCTGTAGTCCCCCCCCCCCCCAAAGCATAAAATCACATCCTAAACTGACCATGCCTGCCTGCCTCCTCCCAATATGCCAAGAAGTTCTGTAGGGATTACTGGCTCTCTACCTGTCTAGTCTTAACATGACAATTGTCCACCCACATGGGTGACAGCAATGAGTAGTGGCTACTCTTTTCTAGAATGGGCAAAAAAGGTGACACTGGGACCTGTGCTCATCTCAACACCAGAGGACCATACAGCATCCCGCAAGAGGACCGAAATGGAAACTGATGAAGGTCTAGCTCATTCAGCCACTTCTATATTTTCATAAATTTAAGACTTAAGGGTAAACAATTACTTCCTAGGACTTCACTACAACTCAGATTTAGCTTGGGACAAAGTTGACCTCACTAGTGTATTTGTATGTATTGCTTAAACATGCCTGCAATCAATTTCCACTTGACAGTACATGGAGACCATGGTGGGTTCCCCCCGCACTAAACTCATGTACTCCCTTTCAGATGTGGACAAGACTAGTTCTTCACCTACAGTCTCCTCAAATGAAGAGGATGCTCCACTAAGTATTTAAGTGACTACACAGCCTCCCTGCTGCAAATGCTGGCCTAATGGTCCATTTGTTGTGACTTGGTTGAGTCCAACTAAAATTGTGTTCACTAACTAATGTTTTTATGACCCCCAACTTACCCCCAACCTGGTAGTTTAAAATGTTACTTTACTTCAGTGTATGCCTGATCTGTGACAATTTGTGTAACAATTGTTTATATTGGAAATGCTGTATGTTAAAGCAATGTTTTTTGCAGTATATAACACTGTAGTATGTAACCAATTGTGTGAACTGTTCCCTTATGAATTAATAAAGTTTTATCTGTTTACACCTATAAGTCAGTTGCTGGAGATGTCATGTTATTCAGCACATCCCATTACAAGTCTTGGAGGATGATTCCTTTGGCTAGCTTTAACAAAGTGGGAAGTACTGTAAAGTGGAACAAGCCACCACACCAAGGGGTTAATAATGTAGTCTTCACATTACTGTTTCCTTCAATAGAAACTAATAGCCATGTAACTCAGTGGTTACTTTCATGATTCAACAAGCCCTGCCATTCAAAGGGCAACTTGGGAGGTTCTTAAACATTAGCTGTACATACTGTCATGCATCAGTGCAGGATACTCATAGGTCCTAGATGGTCATTGACTACATTCCAATAAAATCTACTACAGATATACATCAAACAGATGGCACTGTAAAATTACCTTAGGTATTGGGGTTTTAAAGTTGCTTTATGGGGGATGCAAAGACATGTAACAACCACCAAAACACAAAGTGCTGAAGCCCCCAGCAGGGTAATGGCACAGAGGAATAAAAACTCCCAAAACAATGTAAAGGGGACTGGAGTAAAGAACCTCTGAAATGATATCCATCTGGATTCCCACTGCTGTGGACATGAAAGTTTTGTAGTCATGACAACATACTACTGTTTTAACATTTTCCTGAGTAGTTTGGTTTTCTAAGTGTAAAACTACAAAGAGCGTTTTAATGGAATGTTTGGGGACACCAGAATGATGGATGTGAAGTGTTCTGGGCAGGAGTTAAAGGACAGACAGCTTTACTCTGTTGTGATGTGGATGTGATCTATATGGTTTTGGCAAAGGAGGCAGTGAGGCAATGCAGGAATAAATGTTTCCCAGGGCCCTGCTATTGAACTTTAAAGAAATGTATTTAAAATGAACATATCTAACTACTCATGCAAACAATGATGTTAAGTAATCCTCCAAACAGAGAATATCATAATTTACACTCCAGATACAACACATGCAGGTGTTTATGAATAATTCAAGTAAACTGAAGGCTCCTGACCACCTGCATCGCTCTGTTTTACTAAACTGAACTTAGTGGAAAGTTTCATAGAGGTGCCCCCTATGAATGTAAGGAATGGTGTACAACTGGAAACCACGAGACTAACTTTGAGAAGCGACTGAAGCAGCATCATCAATATTTCGCATCAAATCTTTGTTATCATATATGAAGGCTGAGCCACGCGCACCCAGTACCATGCGTTTCTGCGGGATTCAACCACTGTATCTTACATTTTGCTGTTTTGTCATTGCAGTCTTGACAGCGAAGGGCGTCGGAAGCACGAGCGCGCAACCTGAGCCTCGCGCACGAGGAGATCGGCAAAAACAAGTTCATTTTCTGGTTGAGTGGCCCAACGCAAAGGGGCGACCACGTGACCAGGCAATTACAAAAACGCGGGGGGGGGCAACAACTGTTGTTCTCTGTTAAATCAAGGTAAAGCGGAACTGGGACCTCTCTACTCCAGTATGAAGGCTCCGTATTGTCTGGGGCGCCCCCACTGGAATTTTTTTAAAGGACACTAAGCTTGCAGTGGGATGGGGAGGTGGGGGGCGTTGTGCATAGACAAAAAGTAACGAGTGGGGGGGCCTATGACGTCAGACGCCGCGTTGGCTTGTAGGTCTGGATCCCCCCACTCCCTCCCCTCCCCCTTTCTGCTGGCGAGCGCTGGAAGTTTGGAGGAAACTTTTAGCGGATTGTGGTCGTGCGTCCGCGCGGCTCGGCGTGCGGGTTTCACTGCTTCAGCCCGCAGGGCGATGAGCGAAGCTTTTCCTCGGGATCGCTAAGAAGCCCGTTTCAAGGAGGTGCTTTTTTTAAGGGTCGATCTGCAGCAGGAAGCCTCTAATCGCGGGCTCGCGCACCCACCCCCCGTCCTCGGATTCCTCCCCTCGGTTGCGGGACACAGGAGACGCTGGACGAAATGGCGGAAACCAAAATAATCTACCACATCGACGAGGAGGAGACGCCGTACTTGGTGAAGATTCCCATCGCGGCGGAGAACATCACGCTGCTGGACTTCAAGCAAGTCCTCAACAAACCCAACTACAAGTTCTTCTTCAAATCCATGGACCAGGATTTCGGGTGAGTGCGTGCGCACGACGGTGCGGGTCTCCTGGACATGATGGTTTCGAAAGCTGCAGCCCCCAAACTTACAGTAGAATCCCGTTAAACAAAGGCCAACTGCCCCAGCTACTTTTATTTAGTAACTAAAACTACTTTGATAATTTGTACTCTATTGTTAAAGGCATTTTTCTAGTTTTTAAACGATTTTTAATTAAAAAAAATCATTTTATTGGCTTACTATATACAGTAATCACATTTTTAAACCCTCGGCTAAAATGTTGTCACATTTCTTTTTCTTGTGCTCTTTAAACGTTAAATCGGTACCGTGTCCATTAATATTAGTGATATTTCCCAGTTAACATTGTGTCCATTAAGACTGGTGACATGTCCCGGGTGACACACTGTGTCCATTAAGATACCCCCCATGTGATGGACTTTTTCACCATATGCACTAAATATCAGCGTAGTCCTCAATGGACTGTTGTTTGTAAACACACATTTGCCTTTCTTTGCAACATTTGATCTGAAATGCTGTTTTTCTTGGTTCTCTTTTCTTACATTTCTTCGTTGGCTTTGTTTAAAATACATTTTACCGCTTTATGTTCTTCATGTGAGATTAACTGATGATAAGGTTCTCAGGTTAGATGTCTTACGAAAAAAGGCAGAGTAATAATATTGCCATGTTTTAGCCGGACCATCTCAGAACAGTAAAAGTGATCTGGAACAAATTTAGTTTGGGAAATAATTTAAAACAGCAACTCAATGAAAAAGGACAGTCCTATCAAAACTGGCTAAAAATTTGGTTGCCAACAAGTTTGAAGCTTAGAAACTGCTATCGTATCATCCCGGAATCCTTTGATAATTAAACAATATGCTATTATTAACATTGAGAAAATACAACAGCAGTTGTGCGCTGCACTCTCTTCTGATCTGAATGTATTTGTTGGCTGAAAAACAAACTAGAATGTGAACTACTGAAAGAATTTGACAAAAAGATGAAAAAGATGAAAATGTGATAAGAAGATGCATGTGCTAATGTAGACACATGCAGTGGAAACCAACCCGAGAAACGGAACAAATGGGAAATGACCCGATCAACAACTCGCCAGCCACTTTAACAACAGACCGAGATTATGGTTGACAACCAAGTAAGGTCCCCTCACCCTGTCCGTTGTTGTGAGTGTCAGGTATTGGTGCTAGATTACCATATGTTAAATTAAAAAAAAAAAAAACAAAAAAACAAAAACAAAAAAAAAAACACCGCATAGTAGCAAACTGAGCCCATTTCCACACCTTGTTTTCAACATGTTGCTGGTTATTGGGATTAATCCAAAGCAGGTTTCTGAATGTTTTCCCCACATGGACAACACTGCTCATGTCCTGTACAGAAGCTGATGTTTTGAGAGTTTAGGAAATTTACAAACTTTTGTCTTAACTAGAGACACAACCATTGTGCAATTGAAGACAAAAGTGAGGACACTTCCCTTTATACCTGAAGCTCATCCCTTTATTTCAAACGCATTTTTGATTTCATTGCAGTGGTGGGGCTTGATCTATCCCACATTAGCTGGTTGGAAAACTGGTTTTTATAATGGAAGCGGCAAAAGCAAATCTGAACTCGGGGCCCTTCATTTCCTTAAGGTTGCATACTGGAGGTCTCTTGATCTTCTTTGGTGTTCTTCATCATCAAACCATTCAGGGGGTCAACAGTTGGTCTAACTGCAAATTTTTACTTAAAAATTTCCTTAACTTCTTTATCCTCTTGGTTGTGAAGCTCAGTGTCTACAGTTCTGTGGCCAGTTTGTGTATGATGTTGGAACTTGTTTAACCTACATATTTTATTGAAATTAATCAGAGCCTTTACACGTGGAAGCTTCTGCCCCAACGTGTTGGTTTGCTGTTGGTCATGTACTGGTTGGCAATTGGCGGAATCTGCTGAAATTAGAGGAAATGTCTGCATTTTTATGCCTTGTGTAGTGATTCTTAAAGAATGCTCATGAAAAGCCCAATAAACCTCTGACATCTAAATTCTGCAGCACCTTGGTGATTCATTTTTTTTTTTTTTTTTTTTTTTTTTTTTTTTTTTTTTTTCTCCCCCCTTTTTTTTTTGTTGTTTTTNTTTTTTTTTTTTTTTTTTTTTTTTTTTTTTTTTTTTTTTTTTTTTTTTTTTTCCTCCCCACTGGTCTTCGTGAGCCTTCTCAATGCCTTTTTGCACTGCATTGTTCACTTCTCAGGGGTGATTTGTGCTTTCCTGTGTTGGGCTTTGTGCTTGTTCTTTACCTGCTGATGCTGGGAAATGACCTGTCTCAGAAACGCACTCTGCTCACCTGGGGTTCCTGCAGTAAATGGGGGGGTGAGCAGGCTGCTCTGATAATCTTTTTGTTTTGTTCTGCTCTGGCCTTCACCCTGCAGTTGTGTATCAGTAAATCAGCGTGAAACCATACGTTCAGACATGACCCAAGATGAGGCATGTGTGTTTTTTTTCAGGCTGGATTTAAGTTTTCCTTCTCTTGAGAAGCACCGATTGATTTGTACCATGGCTGCAGGGGTGTGGAGCCTCTGTTGCAAAGTCTTTGCAGGGTGTCCATAAAGTATGGGGTGAGGATGGCTTGATACATTCCCACAGTGTGTCACTCGTACTCGCAGCCATGGGACCATGTGCTCCAGCTGTCACCCAAAACCACCAAAACTTTGGCAGCACATGTGCACAAACCTAAAAGGCTGGCCAGCCTCCCTCTGTTGTGGAGTGGGAAAATGTGCAGTTTGCTTTTTTGTGCTTTTGTCACGTAATCATTGAATGATGTCATTTTAAGGTGTTGGTGTATTATATATATCTCACGACAGGATGGTCACAATACAGACACCAGGTACTTTGCAGCTTCCTGCAGTAAAATACACTATTTATGTGTTATCATATATTCATCCATTATTATAGCCGCTTGTCTTGTCCTGGATCAGGGTGGTCAGGAGTCTATGCGGGAAGTTTGAGACAGGGTACACCCCGAACATGATGCCAGTTCATGACAGGGGCAATCTTTCTCCCTCAGTCACTCACATTTACACTCTCAGGTCAGTCACCAGTTCATCTCAGATGCTGTTTTTGGACTGTGGGAGAAAACTGGTGCATGTTGATGAAACCCATGCATGGAAGGAAGACTATATCAAAAGGTACGGAGCCCAGGAGCTCCGAGGCACCAGCTGTGTGTACACTAACAATATTTTGAATAATCTGTCTTTCTGTCTCTAATCCTCATTTGAGTCGCTTTTCAAAGAGGAAAACATATGCTTTTTATATAATTTACAAACCAACAAAATTCCAAAAAGGAATTTTTGACAGCTTTTGACATGTCTAAAGCTTTATTTCTCAGTCTGGCAGCAGACAGAAGGTTTCTGTAACCTGGGCATTTTAAGGGTTCATGTTTCTCAGGTCTGGCAAGCCATGACAGAATACTGAAGGGGAATGATGGCAGGATAAACATGCAGACAAAATAAGGCCAGTCCACATTTCAGAATAGGAAGCATGATCGAAGATTGTGGTGTTTTGATTTTGTTCTTGGCCAGAGTACATGTTGGTCACGTTGAGCCACTGGGGTGTTGCCAGGCCTGTAGGTGTCACCATGGCTTCTGGACTGTGCCGTTACCCCAGCCAATCCTGGCTTTTCTTATTGCCACAGGGTGGTGAAGGAAGAGATCTCGGATGACAGTGCCAAGCTGCCCTGTTTCAACGGGAGGGTTGTGTCCTGGGTAAGGATAAGCTGTCCGAGAGCTGTGTAAATTGTTGATATCCTGCAGTTTTTCCATGTCCTCGGCTCTCTTCTCCTGTCTGCTCTCATTCTCCCTCTAGCTGGTGTCTTCTGACGGACCCCTTGCAGAGCCTGTACCACCTCCAGTGGAAGTACGACCTGAACCCTCTCCTCCTCCACCCCCACTGCCCCCACCACCAGTTGAGAGGCCTGGGGGCATCGGTGACTCAAGACCCCCATCGTTTCAGTAAGTTCACGGTGCCCTCTTCCCTTCTCCCTATCTAGCCCAAAGTTCTTCTAATACTACAAGACGTGAAGCTGGTCGGTCATATTTTTTACCATTTGGCCTAAAAGATACTGGGATGTGGTTACTTGGCAGCCTTTATATGAGCAGGGGGCGTGACTATAAACCCAGTCATGCCCTGATATCAGAGCATCTTTGAGTTGAGAAAACTTTGAGTTACAGCTTTTATGAGTAATTTTACTTAATACCAGCGCTTTGGTTTCCATAGCAATCTTCACGTTGACAAGGACTGAACTTGGATTTCAGGTCCCCAGCAGGTGAATGGTGCAAGACCAGGTCTACCATCCGTCATCTTCGTGGTTATAGTTTGGTTCATGCTGTGTTCAAGTTCTCAACCTCCAATGCCACTTTTGACCTGTCATAATCTGGGCAGTCATTTGGACTATTCGAATAATGTCAGCCTGTTCGGGGAATTTAGTTATTTGCCTTATTTTTATTTTTACTGTTCTGTCTTTGTCTTTTAATTAAATTAATTAATACATAAAATTAATGCCTAAATTGTCGAGTATCACGTATGTATTTTTTGTTTGTGAGTCTTAAGTGTGTAGTACGTAATAGCTACAAAAGACCTGAAAACGGGTAGACAAGTGTACAGTATTTTACAATAATTAATGAAGCGCCAGCACCATGTGTAGGATTATGGTAGTTGTTACTTATTGAAGTAATTGTGTCCATTTTAATGATATTTGGTGGTATTTTAGTATAAATGGTTGTCGCACTGAAGTTTGCCCCTGGACGTAATTATGTCTTCAGTTTATGAGAATTCACTTTATGGGATTTTCTGGGGGGAAAAAACCTTCATAGGGTAAAGAAACGCTGTATACAGTGTCTAAATGTGGGAATGGATGAATGAGAACTGAGACTCATTTTGAGTGGACTGAATTGGGGACGATTTTATGGGGAGGAGTTTGGGATGCATATCCAGGCAAACTTGTACAGCTGGATTTTTGCTGTATACTGAGTCGTAACCTGGCACTCCCAGGGGTTCAGACAATGACCGCACTCACCTTCACCTTTCCTGACTATTGTGTGTAGCATTGTTGACTGTGTTTGCCGTGCCGGTTTGTATGTAGGTAAGCGACAGTGCTGGTGCTTAGGAAGTGTCGTCTGGCAGGATGCTGTTCATTGGTTGAGACTGAGGTTTTTTTAAAATGCAGTACGGTCTAGGTTATGAGCTGTTTACTAGAAAGATGCATGTTCAGAACCCAGGAGGCTAATGTAAAAGATAGCATAGTGGTTAGCAGTGCTGTGCAAACACTCAGAGAACTTGGATCAGAATCCCTTAAATAAGGCATTTACCCTGAATTGATATAGTAAAAATTACCCAGCTGTTTAAATGGGTAAATCATGGTAAGTAGCTAAGCACTGAGAGCCACTTTGGAGGAAAGTATCAACTAGATGAATAAATAATAATAAAAATGTTTCCTGTGAATAACTTTCCTGGCAGTTATTTAGGTTTTAAGTTATTGATTTTTTAGGTAGAGAAACACCCTCAGCTTCAAAACGATTGTCAGAGGATAATTTTTTTGGCAATTTTCATGTAGTGCCACGGAAATATAAATTGTTGGAAGATTGGCACATTGTCCTTTATGGACTTTCTGTGTTGGCAGATATTTTCTGCCACCACGCCAGGGATTGTAAGCGATTGCAAATGATTGACTGATGGAGTAAAAATGCTGTGAAATTGCTTTTGGGATTAAAGTCTTTGTTCCTGGTGGGGGGCAGCACTGTCTACACATTCCCTTTCTGTTCAGTTTCCATTTATATACAGATACATTTGTTATTTTATGTGACACTTTTTTCCAAAGTGGCTTAGTGTTAAACTGCTTAGAGATTTACTCTCTTATACAGCTGGTTCTTGTACTTTGGGTTAAAAGGTACTATAACATGAGTACGATTGGAACCTGTGCCCTATGAGTGCAAGACAGCAGCTTCAACCACTATGCCCCTTGCCATCTCAGGATCGTTCCAGAAATGGGGCTTAGTTATGCTGCTCTCCATGTGGAAGCTGTTGGTAATTATCTGGATATTCTGGGACCAACAATGAAGATTTACCAATTTGGTATTGTAAGGTCACTCTGGTATGCTTCCCTTTGCAGCCCCAATGCTGCAGGCAGTGTGGAGGACTTGGGGGACCGCACAGAGACAGAGTCGGTGGTGTCCTACCGCAGAGAGCGGCCTCGTCGCAGAGAAAGTGTGGAGCCACATGGTGAGACCTGAAATCCAGCACCTTTCCATTACTTCTGATTCTCTTCACATTCTCCTTCCGTCACTTCTGACTCTTTCTTGCTCCCCCACCCCCACTCAGCAGGGCCCCGTGCGAATGGACAGAGCCGCCTGGAGCGCCACCTAGCAGGCTACGAGAGTGCCAGCACACTCATGAGCAGCGAGCTGGACACCACAAGCTTCTGCGACTCTGACGATGACGACACCATGAGCAGGTCAGACAGGGATCTTCTGCCAGGACCTGGTCTCACACCCATTAGTTTTTGAACTTGGTGTTTCTTCTTGTTTTTTCCATGAGCAAACTGTATTATAGTTTCTCAAGCTTTGTTTCGCTCTTGCCTAAACTTTTTTTGATAAACTACAATTAATTTTTGTGGTTTGCCTAAAAGTACTTAAGAGAATACAGTTTGGTGTGAGGGAAAAACTTGCCATTGTCTCCCCCCCCCCCCTTTCAAAAAGTGTTCAATTAAGCTTTTTTGGAGTAATTTCTATGTTTGGTCCTGTAAGTAACATTGTCTGTGATGCGTAGTAAAAACAAACTTTATAATATCTCGTCACAAATGCAGGTTCAGCAGTTCCACTGAGCAGAGCACGGCGTCCCGTCTTCCAAAGAGACACCGCAGACGGAAGAAGCAGCGTCCCCCAAGGCTGGAGCGGGTATTACATCCTGGGGATAGACAGTGATAGCGGGTTGAGCAGAGCGTAGACATTGGGTTCCAACAGTGGGGGATGATGGAAGCTCAGAATGGACGTCTCTCCAGTTTCAGCGCTGTTCTTGGAACCATACAGTGTCGCTTGGGAATGGAGGGTTATGCAGAAGGGCACCTTGTAGAGTATATAACATTTTTTGTTCAGCTATGTGCAGGCTAATAGCTTAAAAGTTAGATATTTCTTAAACTACATTCTGTATTCTATGGATGTGCACTTTGCACTCTTTGCAAAATCATTCTTGACTCATGGCTGGTCCAAGCGTTCAATGTCCTGTTGTGCAAGCTTGATGTTTATGGTGTGAGGTTGTTTTTTTTTTTTTTTTTTTTTTTTAAATAATTCAAAGTAACATTGATGGCATTTAGAAAATGGAATGAAGGTATTGTCCATGTGTGTTGTCCATGGATGACAGTGACTGATTGATACCACTAGTTGTGGTTGGTTGATTCACACAATTGACCGTGACCCTTGCCTATTGACATTTTAGTCAAGTGCATTTAGATACTGTCTGTGAGTGGATAGTTCAAAAAGATTCAACACCACCTCAACCCAAAAAGGTTTAACTGTTAAGACTCAAGGTCAGTCATGAGCCAGTTGACCAATCACAGCCACCTGTCATTTCAAAGCCCATAACAGCATATATAAACCCCTTCTTCACAATACTCACTTTTCCCTTTGTACATGCTGACTGTTATTTTGACTGGTAAACAAACCTTGAAATCTTGATTGAGCAGTCAACTGGACATTAACCAGCATAGCTGCCAGTCTTCTTCTAGTGCAGGCGGTGTGAACTTGCCCTGCCAGACTTTTTTTGTGTTCAGCAACACCTTGGCTGTGTTTGTGTTTCAGGCCTCTTCCTTCAGCAGCGTCACTGATTCCACCATGTCCCTCAACATCATCACTGTCACACTCAACATGGGTGAGTGAGGTCATCAGTGGGGTCTCCTTTGCCCCCACTTCAGTGTTGCAACTTTCTGCAAATTACATTGATATTAAAATAATACTCTCTATCCTTGATTTTCCAGACTATGTGGAGGGGTGGTATCTGGATATGGCAAAAGTTGTGAAAATTAAAAGCATAATTTAATTAGATATTTTTTACTACAGCACTGTATCTTGCACATTTATGATGTATTTAACTTGTAATGTGCCTAATAAAATACTGTAATTGAAATGTGCATATAGCATAGTGAATTATATGCAAAAAAAAAATAAATAACATGCAATTCTGGAAGATACCGCTCAATGGGAACCCCACTACAAGTAGACTAACTGGTGCTTCTCTGCCTTCTTAAGTTTACACAATAATAATTATTTTTTCAAAAATGTTTGAAACTTGTTAAACTTTTGCTAACCATAAGGGAAAATATATTTTTTCTAGAAGGTTTTTTTGCAACTGTCCATAAAATCTAAAACCCATAAAATTGAGGATATACTGTATGTACAGAGCCATGTAAAGATCAGTAATAAACAGATGCATTTGAATTTCTGTTTATCCTGCCTGAACAGAGAAGTACAACTTCTTGGGCATTAGCATTGTGGGGCAGAGCAATGAAAGAGGAGACGGGGGCATCTACATTGGCTCCATCATGAAGGGTGGGGCTGTGGCGGCTGATGGGCGCATTGATCCTGGGGACATGCTGCTACAGGTATGTGACATTGCTGAATCACCCTAGCAAAGTGCGTAATGCTTTTTGGTGTGGCTTTTTTCAATCTGTGCGCCTCAAAATTGAAATAAGATTGTTTACATTCCTGTGCAACAGCTGGGAGGAGCTGCTGATGCTCTTTGCTTATTCAGGCTCAGTTATCAAGACAAGGATCCAGCATCAAAGATGTCTCTCTCAACACAATTTTTATACAATATTGTCACTTTTTCGAGAAATGTTTTCAGTCCCATATGAGTAACATTTTTAATAACGTAATACTACATGATAAATAAAAATAATTAGACTTGTTTTAATATTTTCATTAACTTCAAGCAACCCAGAAATTTAAAGAAACTTAAAAACATTACTGACATTAAGGATAACCAGATAAAAGCAGCTGTAAGTACTATGGGAATGACTAGAATTAAGCCGGTCCAACATTGCCATTTATGTACTTTACATATCAGTTTGCTCAATGAGTTATTTGAGTTGGTTCTACTATACAGAGGGAAATTTTAGAAGACATGACAAATGTAATTTGGAACTATTAAATGTTTTTATCTTTATTAAAACATTTATATGTTTGTAAGACAAGGAGCAAAGTGTATTTCCTGCCTGCAGATTCAGTCTAGGCTGAGTATCTGTGTTTTCACATTTGACTCATGAAATGAACCAAATTACATTCACCTTATTATTCATATTCTGTATAGTAATATAAATCCTTTCAGTAGTGAACCTGAGAACATCTTACCTATCTGCTGGATGAATTCAGCTTCGGTGTACAGAAATGCGTGGACCAGTGTGTCTAACAGTGTGTGTATGTGCTTTGATTGGTGGCGTCATCTTGTCTTCCCGCACCTGGGATGATGCTGCTCCGTTGCAGGTGAATGACATCAACTTTGAGAACATGAGTAACGATGACGCTGTCAGGGTGCTAAGGGAGATTGTACACAAACCAGGGTGAGTTGTGGGGATTGTTCTTAATTCCTCCTTTTCAGTCTCTTCAGTTTGGGGCATTGTTACTTCTGGAGCCTCACCATCTGTCTCTGCCACCAGGCCCATCATCCTCACAGTGGCCAAGTGTTGGGATCCTACACCTCAGGGGTACTTTACACTCCCACGCAGTAAGTTCCTTCCACTCTTGCTCTTTCCTCCCAAAGGAACATCTGTGATGATCTTGACCATCACAGCAATTATGATGACGTGGATGTTGCATATAAACCAAATGAAGAATAATGGCTTTTGTTTGCAGATGAGCCAATCCAGCCGATTGATCCAGCTGTGTGGGTGAGCCACTCGGTGGCCATGACAGGAGGCTACCCCCCCTATCCTGGAAGCTCCTCACTGAGCACCATCACCTCCAGCTCCTCCGTTACGGAGACTGAGCGTAAGTCCACCCGCTTTCCTCTTGGTCTCATGGCCTCTTACCCTGCTTATTTTTATCTGCCTTTCTCCACTAAGTTGGTGTCTTCAGGAGGCCTTTACCAGAACATTGGCTTCTTTTGCAGTGAAGTATAGAACAACATGCAGTTCAAAATTTAAATAAGAATCATGCTTCTTATTTGAATAAAAAGGGTTAATGGGGCCGTGTCTTTGATCATTACTTATTAAAGGAATAGTAATGCCTGAAGGCGTTTTTTGGTCGCAGCTCCATTTATACATTAATCAGATGGTAAGTGCATCAACAACAAATGACGGGCTTTAGACATAAAACAAGCTGTCCTTTTAATAATTTTCTATCGGTGGTGCACATCACTTGCCTACTTAAAAGGCCTTTAAGTAGAAATACATTTGTATGTTGCTTTACCAGCATTCCAGTTAAGCATTTTGGAAGAAACAAACATTTACCAGTTTCTTTATTTTAAATTTCAGAGTTCCTCCTTTTAATTTCTCATTTGCAGTATGAAAATTACCACAATTTTCGTTTTCAAGCTGTGAAGTGTGGGAGGGGGAAGTGGACAACTTCACTGACCAATTTCAGTCACTGTATTTCTCATTTATTACAGCTGTATTGGAAACGTTTCCAAAGCTAATAAGCAGAGGTCTCTATGCTTTATGACAGTGACTGTACAGTGACTACATACTGATAAACATGTTTGAATCAGTCACTTCCTTGTGGACAGTTTCCAATATAGAGGGACAAATGAGACCCCACACCGTGTTTAATAAAAACATTAAATAAAGCCAAATGAGCTGAAAAATTTTTTTTAACATTTTAACAATACCTAACCTGTAAGTACTGAGGGAGAAAGCTATTTTATTAAACTTTTATTAATTGTGATGAAGTGGTTGGATTTACAAACAATCATGAATTACAAACAGAATTTCAATCCCAATTTGTTCATAAATTGAGGTAGAAGTGTGTACAGAAAATCACTGTAGATGGTGTTGAAAGAAATGTGTTTTGAAGCCTGTCTTGAATGCTGGGTCGGATTCAGGAGCAGAGGGACACTGAACTCATTTTACTACACTAGGGACAAAAATAGGAACTTACTCCCACTGATCAAAAAAGTCTGTAAGAAGTCTTGTTGGTATCAGGGTGCTGCTTATTTAACCATGTTGAGTAACACTGAGTGCTGGATTTTTTTCCCCCTTAACTCCAGGGATAAACAGCATGTATTACATGCTATGTAAGTACTCCTCTCAAATGTGAGCTAAGAAATGTTTTTAACAGGCTTTCTATTGTATTGATGTTTTATGGAACCCACCACCCTGAGCGCACTTTGCGTCTTCTGTCCGAGTAAGGATGCATCTATCGTAAGAAGAGGGAACAGCAGTGTCTGCTCTCACACAGATTAAAAACATGTGTTAGTTGAGGTTTCAGTTTGACTCCTTATTATCTGTTTATTTTTGATACAAAATATTCTTGTTCATATTGTTTGACTATTGATTTGGCAATGCAAGTGTATAACATTTTTCACGCAGGTGAAGGATAAGTTTAAGGGGTTGAATGAACGTTTGTTTCTCTAGGTTTTGACGAGTTCAGCCTGTCACTGCACTCAGATATGGCATCAGTGGCCAAGGCCATGGCTTCCCCTGATTCTGGCCTGGAGGTCAGGGACCGCATGTGGCTGAAGATTACCATCCCTAACGCTTTCCTGGGTGAGAAGTGGAACAGCAGCAACGTGGAGTTATGGGTTCTTAGTTTAGTGAGAAATGTGTGTGATTGATACTCTGGGATTGTATGGTACATTTAGTTAAATGTTGTCCCCCCCCCCTCCCTTGTTTTTCCTGAGTGCTTTTGTAGTCTATGGAAAAACTCAAATTTCACTGAAAGAAACTCAATTCCTATTTTCATTCAGTGAAGTAAGTAACATGTAGCACAGATGTAAGCAATTTGATATGTTAAGATGTTCATAACATGAGCACCTCCATCGCCACCTCTAGGATCAGATGTGGTGGAGTGGCTGTACCACCACATTGAGGGCTTTCAGGACCGTCGCGAGGCACGGAAGTATGCCAGCAACCTACTAAAGGCTGGGTTCATCCGCCACACTGTCAACAAGATCACCTTTTCGGAGCAGTGCTACTACATCTTTGGGGACTTCAGCGACTGTGAGAACTGTGAGTGCCTTGAAAATGTTCTGTGGTGCTATGTGCAGACAGGCAGGAAAGCAGAGTTTGAAGTTTTTAGGTTTGTGAGAAGGGATTTTGATTGTACCATTCATAAAGGAACACAGGTCCCTGTACTTACAAACCACTAGACCTAGAAGTATCTGTCAAATTTAGTCATATAAAGTCTCTGTTTGTAATTGTTAAAAAAACTTACAATAAATTATTTTTATATACATTAAGTTCCAACAATGAGCAAAGAAATACAAATAACTGCTGCTAAAACCCCTCTGTTGTCCAAATTCATACTGCTTCTACATGCATAATCACAGAGTAAAGAAAGATCAAACACTGTTCATCAAATGAGAACCTTGAAACCACCATCACTTTTACAGCATGTTAACTTGTCTTGGCCTAAGGCAGTGATACGCAGTGGACGGAATTTAGGATTCAATAGACCTTGATCTACACAGGGAACATCATCATACAGAAGCTGAATGCATAGGACACATAACATAAGGCACATAAATAACAAAACGAGCAAATAAATGAGTATTTAAATACAGACTAATTGATGGCAGGTCCTTGTGTGGCATCAGGGAGGCAAGTGACTGCTGGTGGGAAGGATGCTCAGAAGTGCTTTTTTGACCACTAAAGTTTAATAACCCAGTGTCTAAAAGACCTCATGGTGATCACTTCATTTGGGGGATGTGAGCCATTGTCCATGATGGACTGTAGCTTCCTCTTCACCCTGATTTGGTCTGACCCATAATAGAACCTGCTTTCTTTACAAGAGTCCAGCAGAAAGTCACCCCCCCAACAGTACAAAAAGTCATACTGGTGACTATGGTCTTGTACAACATTTGGAGGATGTTGCTGCACACATTAAAAGACCTTAGCTTTCTCAAAAGTAGAGCTGGCTCTGTCCTTGTGACCCAGACTTGTATTTGAAGTCAGTGGTGTGGAGGATGAACAGGCATGAAGATAGTACCAGTCTTGGTATTGCACTGGATATGGGCAGCTGTGTCAGACACTTTCCAGAAATTGGATAAACTGTGGCCTGTAAGACAGCCCACAATCCGGGACACAACTAGTGCATCCACAGTCATTTGGGTGAGCTTATCCCTCACCTGGAATGAGTAGATGCTGTTGAAGGCATTTGTGAAATCAAAAAATTGATCTTTGGTGTTTTGCTAGCTTTCTCTACATGAGAATAAGTTTTTGTGGAGCATGTAGATGATGGCATCATTTATTCCCCCTTTGAGTCTCTTAGGCAAACTACAGGGGGTCCAGGGGGATTTACACAAGAGGTCTGATGTGGTCAAGCATCAGCCTCTCAAGGGTCTTCATGACATGTGATGTGAGAACCACTGGTCTGTAGTGCTTTGACTAACAGGTGTCTTTACTTGGATCCTGGAATGTTTTCCAGAGTAGTGGCACTTTCTGCAGACTGCCAAGTTGAAAGGTGTGTGGAGACACCAGATAGCTGGTTGGCATATACTGAATCAAATCTGTTGAACTGATTCAGCTCAATCACTTGGTCCACAGTTGCCTGTGATGTTCCCCACACCTTTTCCATACATTTTCAAGTTCTAATGCAGGGGCTTTTGTTTCCCTTTCTCCCTATGGGCAGACTTCTCCTCTTGCAGAGCCCTTTTCAGCTCCTATTGTACTTTCTTAAGCTTGATTAAATGCTTTCTTCAGTTTCAGGAGGCCCTTCAAATGTTTTGTGCTCCATGGTCTGTCCGGGAAGCAATTCCCTCTTTTTGAGGTTGTTTTATGACACAGGAATCTGATTCAGGTCAGTTTAGGGAGATTCTGGACTGCAGCTGCAAGAAAGGTGATAAGGCTTCACAGGAAAACAGTTCCTAACAGAGAAACATTTGTCAACAATGACATGCATTCTTTTAATAAAGAAATACCTTTTCTTAATAGAGAAACATATTCCTGTAACAACAAAACATTTCCTCACAATATCACAGCTTATAAAAGCTGAATAATGTGGGATCTGTAGAATCCCGAGACAAAAGTATAAGAAATGGAAAATGCTTGCATTCACTCATCAAAACCTGCCTGTCTAGTGCAGTGTCTGCAGTTTATCCTGGAAAAAGGCTGTGTAAACTCTCCACAACAGGATGCCACTGCATCACAGTGTAAACCACACTTATTTTATTACTTTTTATTAACTTCAAAACAGTAAAATTGAAATTTGTTTAAAAATATTGAAAATAAAAATGTCATTTTTCATAATCACACTTTCAGTGGAGGTCTGTTCTTTGCATAAACGTCTGTCTGCGTAAATAAATATTAAACGGATGACCCTCAACTTATTTACAAGCAAGCTTACATAAATAACATTAAAAATTTAAAGACTGAATAAGAAAAAAGTTGTATCCAGATATTACTATTCAATGAAGATTGTTCACTGACTGGTCACATAAACATGTGCAGCCTCCCTCATTTTATTGACTGTGGAATTTAGGAAACTATAAATGGTGTATCAGTGAAAGCTGTTCTTCATCTCCATTGTGTTCCTATTCTGAAAGCAATTTGCTCCCAATTGATGTCATGCAGAATTTCTGGCCAATTTTGTTCTGCATAAGAACTTTTAGAAAACAGTATAAAATGCAATTAAAATGAATGGTTATTGAATTGTTTGCATCTTCAAAAAAATCTTCATTGAAATGTTTGTAACTCCAGGCACTGCTCACTATAGTTGTTCAACAGGCCTATCCTCTAACACATGCCTGCTCCTTCTCTCTTTCCCAGACATGGCAAACCTTTCACTCAATGACAATGATGGTTCCAGTGGGGCATCTGACCAGGATACTTTGGCTCCCCTGCCACTCCCAGGGTCCACCCCATGGCCCATGATGCACTCCTTCTCCTACCAGTACCCGCACCCTTACTCCAGCCAGCCACCGCCATACCACGAGTTGTCCAGCTACAGCTACACCCCTGGCAGCACAGGCAGCCAGCACAGTGAAGGTGAGAATTTTGCAGCAGCATCTCCAGTCACTTCCATCCTTCCAGCTCTCAACTCACCCTGAGTGCATCTTTGTCTCTCACTGTGTTTTTTTTTTTTTCTTCCCAGGGAGCCGAAGTAGCGGGTCCACGCGCAGTGAGGGGGAGCGTCGACGAGGTGGCAAGGGCAGTGGAGGGGGCAGTGTAGCGGGCGGCAGTGTCCGGGAGGAGAAGTCACAGGGCGGTGGGGGAGACTCACGCTCAGAGAGTGGCAGCGAGTCTGAATATTCGACCCGGAGCAGCCGGAGGCGGGAGCATGGTTCAGCCACACCGAGTGAGCACAGCCACTTGAGCCAGCGGTCACACCCACGTGCCCCACCCCCCCACATGCCCTACCCACCTGGCATCCCACTCCCTTACAACCCCATGATGGTCATGATGGTCCCTCAGCATGCTCATCCGCACCCAGCCATGGGCCCTCCACTGCCTCAGCACCCTGCCCTACCCCCTTCCACCACTCCAGGTGGCCCACCTGGGGCACCTCCCACCCGTGATCTAGGCTCTGTTCCCCCTGAGCTCACTGCTTCCCGGCAGTCCTTTCATCTGGCCATGGGAAACCCTAGTGAGTTCTTTGTGGATGTCATGTAGGGCAGGTTTCTAGAGGATGTGTGAAGTTGGCAACTGCAGCATATTTGGAAAGGCACCTGCAAGTGTGTATGTCTAATAGGACCGTTAAATGAGGACTGACCTCCTTTTTTTACCTATTAATTTATCCCTTTTTTATGAAAAAATAAATTAAGCCCCTTGATTTGGCATTAGACCTGCAGCACACAGGTTATTCGCACACATATGGACCCCAACTTGTGTCACCCAGGCTACAGGTGTCACTTTCTTGCTGGTGAATTGTTTTTCAGTTTTGTAGACCTGAGCGATGAGGGCCTACCTTCAGTCTCTTCCCATCACTCTGGAATATGGGACCAGAGTTGTTCTCGTGTCTCCCTTTATAGCAGTGGGGGTTTGTGGCTGACACCCTGATTTACTGGACCGTTACCGTTGACTGAAAATCAACATTTGTGGTTGAAAAACATTTGGTTTTTTTATTCTAATGACCTTGTCAGTGGTTCTGGACTAGAGAAAATTAAAAGCATAATTAATGATAAAACCCTTCTAAAGTTTGACATCTTTTCAGAATCTCTGGTGATTTCCTTGTTTGTTTTTGTACTAGAACAAAAGTAGGCAGCCAGTCCTCAAAGGGAGTGATTGCCTTTGCTCAACCTTTCCCTTAAATTACTTGAATGAAATATTTTGGATGAACTAACTGTTTGAATACCCTTAATGTACCAGGTGCTGGAAGCCGGACCCCGACCCCTGGGGGATACAAATTTCCCACTCGTTGAACACCAAACATAGACTAACAAACTTTTTGCTGGTGATCTGTGAAGGAGCCCTTTTGTGACTTTTGCACAGTTTCTACAATTTTATGGTTGTCGACTGAGTCGTTTATACATATATATATTTTTTGTTTGTTTTGTTTTTAAATAGTGTATTTCATTGGTTGGGAGTGCCTTTTTTCCCCTCATGGGCACATTCAAATCATGGTTGTGGTGTTTGAGCTCCTCAAGTGTACTGGCTCTAACATCAAGACCTTAAAATCTGTGTTCACATGTACAGAGGTACCTGTCATAGGTTGATGATGGCTTACAGTGGGTAGGGTTAATGGTGGTGAATGTCACATTTGGTTAGGGTCCAAATGAGCCCTGAAATAAATGCTGTGTTGTCCATCTGACTGTAGCAAAGTGTGGTAAATGGGGGTGCCCCGCAACTTCCCATCATTTGCTCTTAAGTTTACCTTAATATTCATGTAATATTTCAGTAAAATCCCTCCACATACCATTTCTGTTGTACTGTTGTAATGAGGCTTAGATGCTTTAATGTGAAACCAATGCAACATGTGATCCAGGTGTGAAATTCTTGTGAAAACGTCATATTACCTACTGTGTGTCTGCAGTATGTTTCCAGCCTGAAGTGGGTGCTGCAGTGCCGGATAACAAAACAAAACTTTAAAAAAATGGTAGTGGTTGACTGCTTGTCAGGGTGGCTTGGCTATTGGAGACTTTTAGCAGCCATTTGGTAGTAGGATTAGTTTAAAACACCTTTTGCAAGGCTGCAAGTTTCTAGTAAGTCCACTCCCATGTACTAGTGTTTTTTTTTTTTTACTGAATGCAGCTCAGTTCCTGTCAGGCAGTCTACCACCATTGAGGTACAGTGGGTCAATTCTGGAGCCTGGAACTGAGTATTGGACCCTGGGGTACCAACGGGGTGGGAAAAGGGTCCAAAAGTGGTACTTTCTAATGGACAGTCAGGTAAGAGTGTGTAGGATTTTACTCTTGAATGTTTTTTTTTTTTTTTTTTTCAGCTGTGATATTCATTTCCATTCTTGTGTGTGAGTGTTTTTTTTTTTTTTTTTTTTTTTTTTTAATTATTTTTTTGTCAACTTTTTTTTTTTTTTTTTTTTTTTTTTTTTNGTGTGAGTTTTTTTTTTTTTTTTTTTTTTTTACTTCAATACATTTTTCTATGTAAAATATAAGTAATCCAAATCTAAAGGTGCTAATGAAGAGATCAGTGTCCTATATGTTGAAATGTAGGATAGTACAGCTACCTTTTGATTTTCTTTCCTTGATTATATTATCACTTTTTCAATATTTTAAATAAATGTGTGCTAGATTTAACCTGAAACATGAGTTTTTGTGTGTTTCTATAACTTATAAGGGAAGTGCTTTAGAATCAACATGTAAGAACTTTTAGTAGTTTTAAAGAGACGGCCTTTTGACTATCGACAATCCAATTCACTAATCTATCAATGAAGCTGTAATGGAAAGGAAAAATGGTCTCATCTGCAAACAGTGACAAATAATTGGTTTGAAATAAGCAGTTGAATATGTGTAATAAAGGCTGCCAAATGACAGAAACGCACTGTTTAAGATAATTTCCTGCTGCAGATTTGAATTTATAGACAGTATTTTCATGTTTAGCTCTATCCACAAGACAAACATGAGGGTTTGTGAGTTTAATAATTTCAGGTAGATATAAATGTAAAGTATATTGCTAGCAAGTCAAGAATACATATTGATTAAACTCACTGGCTATTGCTATAGTCTTTCAGATGAGTTGGAGTTGTGTTGCCATGCTTTATTGTAGGACATTCCAAATGTTTCTTGTATCATTGCACGATAATGGCCCTTTCCTTTTGAGCTGTTGGTAGAAGTTGTAACTGTTTGGCTGGTTTACAGTGAAAACTGCTGAAGGCTGACACTGGCCAGTAAAATGCACAAAAGAAGACTGCCAACAGAGGACATATTGCTACTGCCCTGCAGTATGTGACTCCACTGCTTAAGAAATAGTGGTTGACAACTGACAATTTGACAGTAAAATCTACAGGAAAAAAAATCTGAAGTGTTGCTACTGGTTCATGACAAAAGTGACTAGATTAGTTTTAAGGAGGTGCCCGGGATATTTGAAGCTCCAATCCGGCTCAATTCCTCTAAAACAACATTTCCCATGATGCGCGATAATGTGCTGCCCAATGGCATTGCACGTTCTGTGCGTACATAGATGTAGAAAAACTAGAGCTGCGTTCTGTAGAGGAAAAAAAATCTTGTAACGAGTAATCAATAATTGAATCATGTCTTCTGTTAAGTACATAGTGCTCTGATACTATTTTTATACATGTGGATCTTAAAGCGTGACCATGACTATGAAAATAAAACCTCGCATTTGGTGCAGAAAATTTGACTCTAGGGTTTACGTGTGCTGGACGGTGGGGGCGGAGCCGCGAGCGGTCATTCCGGACAGTATTGCGCAGGTACTGCACCGCTGCTGCTGTTGTTGTTACCAGTTGACTGACCAGGTGAGCCAGGCGGGTCATGTTCGTGCGCGCGAAGGCTCTGAGTCCGGCGCTGTGCGGCGCTGCCCTGCGGCTTCCCGCGGCCGCCTCTGGGTGAGATATGCAGATGCGCGCCCTTTCACTTTTAAGCTCCGATGTGGAAAATAACCCTATTATCGTAAACCTGTTTTATTCTTTTACACTTAACTTGTACATGCACATATCATTTTCTTTCAGCGTCAACTTGTTTAAATGGGTTGTTTCCATGCAATTGTCCGGTTCTCAAACAGCCGTGTCGCTTGCATCAGCTGTCCTTTTCGGTGGCTATTTAAATGAACATAAACAGTGAAATGTACACCGCGACACTTTTTGTGACGGTTCTCATTGTTGATGTGTGTTCAGGTGCCAGAGAGCCGCTGCGGGGGTCCGTCTCTATGTGAGTCAGGCGGCCGAGGTACGATGACTGTCTCTCTTATTCACTACCGCTCTTCCTCCCCTTCAGGTTCTGATCCCTGAGACGACATTGCTTATATTGTTCTGAATGGTGTTTTTTCTCTTTTCTTTCCTAAACGGTGTTTATATTGTTTCTTAAGTGAATTCAATAATGTGAGTGGAGGGGACACGCGATGACCGCGCGCCGCAGTGTCCCCTGTTCCTCTTTCCGGTCACTGTTACTTTTTTTTCCTCACAGTGACTTTATGATGCAGAATTAATTTCGATGATATAAACATGGAAACTGATGAAATTCCTTCGGCTTTATTGTCTTTAATGTACTTGTGTATCACTTCGGACCGCGCCCTCCTTTCCGTATTAAGTGGAGCAAAGTTCGCGTGACGTCACGTGTGCGCGGAGTTGTGGGCCAGTGACGGGGAAGATTGCGGGTGGCGCGTGTCTTGTGTTACATTCCAGACAGAAAGTCGCACTGGTCATTGGGGTGACCCTGACGGCGCTGCAACACCAAATCGGACACGTTAAGGACAGGAATAAAGTGAAATTTGCTCTATTTTAACTTGTCCAGGGACTTGGCTGGTGCTCAGTGCTGACTACATGTGGACAGCTGCCCAGGCCACTGACTACTGGGATGATAAATTTAGCTTTATTTTGAATAATCTCATTTGTACACACCATACAGCACTGTGCAAAAGTGTTAGGCATGCAACTTGAATGTGTGTTGAGAAGTACAGGTAGATTCTTATCTACCATCAGGGGGGTTTCTGATTGTTCCAAAATTCATTCTGCAGCCTGAGAATGACCTCAAACACCCAATCTCAGTCATACACAACTATCTTGAGCAAAAAGAAGGAATCCTGTAACAGATGGTCTGGTCCCCACAGAGCCCTGATCTCAACATGATCAAGTCAGTCTGGGAGGACATGCAGAGACAGTCAAAGTGTGCAGAAGAACTGTGGCCGGTTCCTCAAAATGTTTGGAAGAACCTACCAACCTCTACCTTAAACTGCATGCAAGTTTGCATAAGAGAATCGATGCTGTTTTAAAGACAAAGGGCGGTCCCACCAAATATTGGTTTGATTGAGGTTTTTTGTCTACTGCACTTTTTAGAAGGTTTATTTATTAATAAGTTTTCATGGCATTATTTTTGGAACTATCCTTGCTTTATAGTATTTTTCCTACAGGAAAAAGTCCTAAGACTTTTGCGCAGTACTGTATCTGTACTATATTGATAAATGATGTCACGCCTTCTGCACTATACCCATTACTGGTTAATTATTAACTCTTATAATTGTTTTTGTCTGGAAACTTTTGTAGTAATTTTAGAGAAGGGATGTTTCTGCATTACTGCAGCAATCAGAAATGTGGCCAACAGGTGACATAGTGTTTAAGGCTGTTATGAGCATTTCTCCGTTTATACATTAATCTTCTAGGTCAAATATGTGATTAGTCTCCCATCCTACCCTTCATCCCTGTCTTCTTTTGCATCTCCCATCTGCAACTCCGACTGCAGGCAGTGCTGGACAAGTCAGCCGCGGGGAGCGATGCTTCTGCCCGGGTGGCTGCTGAAAAGAAGCTGCTCAGTGTGGTACGTTATCATTATTCGGAATAGATGACCATTGATTATCCCTATTACAGGAAATGTGGGGCAGAGGTACACAGCTCAAAGTTCATGGCATAGGCTTGTTGGCTTTAACAGTCTCTGCACTTTCCATCAGTTGTATCCCAGGATACATTGTTATATATTAACCTGATTCTGAAAAGCCACTAGGGGTAAAGTATCGTATCAGTCGGCCTGCAATAACAGCTCTCTTTGCCCTTTGTGTTGCTCAGGAATCCAAATCCTTTGCTGTGAACATGTTTAAGGGTCAACTCAACACATCCCAGGTGTTCCCCTTCCCTTCAGGTGAGCAACATGACTGAAGTGATGCACTAAGACCATAAGAAAATCTGAGTATCATCAGGGCAGTGCTGTTTTAGTGTTGTCATCAAACCTGTAGGAAGCACAAAAGGCATAAAAATGACAAAGGTTGCTTTAAGAGCATCGCTAGCAGGTCATTGTGTGATCATCAGTGTTCTGTTGCGCTCCCGCCGTACAATAACCATGTCGACGCTCTGCTGCAGTGCTGAACGAGGAGCAGTCAGAGTTCATTCGAGAGCTTGTCGGGCCAGTTTCCAAATTCTTTACTGTAAGTGACGCTACCGCCTTACACTTTCCTGTATACCGCTACGTATACCCCTGCTTCTGCTGTTAAGAATGATAAAATTACAAACTTGAGTATCCATTTTCCAGTTTATTATTTTTGATTTTTTTCACTGCTTTTAACAATTTGTTTGTATTTGAGTGAATGTGACTGGTGTTTAATCACCCAGCCCCTAGGTATTAGTGAAGAGCATCACAATAGAATAGGAGTGATAAATATTAGTGTTAATGAGGTGAGTTGGTTAACAATCAGCAAAAAAATGAATGAGACATGATCCCAGAGAATACATATTTTTACTTACTGCAATTTTAAATTAGTTTTACTTTTAATGTCTCAAAGTTTATTAAAAATATTAAAAGCATTTTTATAGTTGTTATAACTAAAGTCAACATATGTATATTAAATAATTAGTGAATAAAAAAGAACATCATGACAGACTTGTGATCCAAACATATCTGTAAGTCAAGGAACCAGTGCATAATGCGTGGCTAAAATTACGTTTCTGTATTTCATTTCACTTTGGGAAAGAAGTGTTGAATTATTAGCCTGACAGTTTCCTGAAAATTGCTTGAAGCAATATAGCTGAGATCTTCTCAGGTTCACACTAATGTGGATTATTTATGGGTGCATTTCAATGCAACATTTTTTTTTTTCCTGTTGCAAACTCTGTCAATGAACTTTGTCAGTGGTGGTAGGTTGTGGTATTTAACTTCTTCCATTCATCCATCCTTATCTCCCATCACTGGGTCTCACCCTGCAGGAGGTAAATGACCCCGTGAAGAACGATGCCTTGGAAAAGGTGGAGGACGGTACCATGGAGGGCCTGAAGGAGTTAGGGGCCTTTGGCCTCCAGGTCCCAACTGATCTGGGGGGGCTTGGCCTCACCAACACACAGGTTTGTGGGAGCGTGAGGTGAACAGGGCTGGCAAAGAATAAGTGTCAGGTGCTGGGGCACTGAAGAAAAGTTAGCCAGACACACTGGTCTAGAGAGTGAGGACAGACCTGCAGTTGTCCATTCTGTTCTCTGTGTCCACTGTTTGTCCCTCCTCTTCCCTTTATCTTGCAGTACGCACGGCTTGTGGAGATCGTGGGTGTGCATGACCTAGGTGTGGGCATCACCCTGGGTGCACATCAGTCCATTGGGTTCAAGGGCATCCTGCTGTTTGGAAACCAGGCCCAAAAGGAGAAATATCTGCCCAAGCTGGCCTCAGGTGAAAGGATCAGACAGTCAGCGTGTTTCATTATTGTTGTATCTCTATCTGTACATGCGGATATCTGCATGGTCCAGGAAATGTTGTAGTGATCAGAACTGTATAATACAAATCTGAAGCTCCTAAATTTGAATCACCCATCCTCAAATGGGGGATACAGTAAAAAAAAAAAAAAAAAATTCAACTGTAGATCACTGTGGGTAAATCAGTCTTAATAGTTTGTTATAGATTGCTTTGGAGAAATGGGTCCAATAAATGAGAAAATATAAAAATTAAGAGTAATCTTTATGTGCTGATGTTTTTTATGGGTATTGATGTAGAGATTTATTTGTGTGCCTATTTAGCCTCACACGCATCTTTCTATGAGAGTGTTTTTGAAACCCTTAGGAAGAATGCATCGTTGTCAACCTCATCTGGTGCTCATGAAGGAATTAATTTTGCATTTATTTATTTATAACAGTTTTCTCCAAAGCAGTATATGATATTAAGCTATATATAGTGATTTGCCAATTTATACTGAAGGGCAGTTTTTAACTGTATCAGTTCAGGATAAGTACTGTGCTCAAGGGCACTAGCAGTAGGTGAGATTTGAATTTAGGACCTTTGAATTAAAAGGTCTCATCACTGTACAACCTGGGTTTGTGCTAACCAATAGCGAAAACCTGCATGTAGGCGAACTGCAAGCTGCTGAATCTGATGCTCAGCTGCTATTCTGGTATTCTGCAGGGGAGACCATTGCTGCCTTCTGCCTGACAGAACCAGCCAGTGGGTCAGATGCTGCTTCCATTAAGACCACGGCTGTCCTCTCACCCTGTGGAAAGTATTACACTCTCAACGGAGGCAAAATCTGGATCAGGTAGCGTACACACGTACAGACACAAGCGCAGAGTTACCCAGGGGTGTTCAGTTGATCCGAACCAGAACAAAGAACATCGACTCTGTGGTAGCAAACTGATGTGTATGAGAGGACTTACTAGTTCACCTGTTACTGCTGAAGTGTGACAAGGATTAGACTATGAACTATTAACTTGTAGGGTGCACATTTAGGTCCCAGAAGTCTGGTACAGCAGATAGCATAGCATTCACAGCTGCTGCTTTGCACATGAACGATCTGGGTTTGAATCCCGCCTACTGCTGTAGTGCCCTTGATCTAGGTACTTATCCTGGATTGATATAGAAAAAATTACCCTGCTGTGAAAGTGGATAAATCTGTGCAGCTTGTACCTTAACTAACATGCAACTGGAATCGCAAGTGCAGTTATAAGTCCACCAACTACGACACAATCAAAAATATGGTAATACTACATCTTAAGCCCTCTGTTTATTCAAAGATTAGGTTCTGTTAACAGCACATTAAGCTACAGCAAAGACTAGTATTTAATTTATTCTTTTTTCGTCAACAGCTCATATGATGCAGTCTCATTGCCCCTTCTTACTAGAAGCAGAGGGCTTGAGACCATATAGAACAGTCTATTTTATTAACACGAAGCAATAATAGAGTCTACATTGTAGATGATTGTAAATAAAAATGCATCATCTTTCAACTCTCATTTACTAATTATGCTGTTTGTATCACAAACCTGAGATGGTGCCATGTCACTTTTATGCTGCTTCAGGGTCCACAGGAGAATTAAATATTGGTTCAAAGAAAAGAGCGATGCTTGCAGTATAAAGGAGGAACGTACAGAGAGAACATATTTGAAAAGTGCTTCACCTTAGATTGTTCACTGCATTTTATTGACTACAGGAAACGGTGAATTCAATACAAAAACTTTTTTTCAGTATCTGGTCACTTAAACCTAATCATCAAAAAACTGTGATGTTTGACTTATGCCTCTATTTACTTGCTGGTTATTTTCAGAAAAAGTTTTACTTACAGTCTATATAAAATGTATGCTGGAGCAGATCACTGCTGTACAGCTCTGAGATGGTGCACCACCCTCCCCCAAAGCTTTCAGTCAGTATGAGTGTATTCTGCTGGCAAAAGGTAGAAACACGGGCTAGTTTCACTCTGCAACACAGAAATTTTGTACAAAAGAGAAGAAAATGCAATTAAACTCAAAATGTTTATATTTTTAAAAATTTGTTAGTCTTGTGTTCCTAACTTAAGGTATAGGTGTACTGTAAGTCACTTTGAAGAAAAACATCATGTAAATAAATTTAGTGATCAGATAAATAAACACTGTTAATAGTGAATAGTGAATAAATAAATGTCAGTAATGGTAGTCCTGGGCTGGTGTTTATTGCCAGGTGCCTGTCAGCCAGGCGACCTGCATAGCAGGCTCGGGCTTAGCTTAAAAATCAGTCAAGGGGCAAGCACGAGTGGGGTCAGACTACATGGTATTGACCCTGACTTTGTAACTTGAGTCTGGGAACATGGAATATAACCTCCCTGTCAATGAAAGAGCCCAAGTTGGTGCGGGATAGGGAGAAGTACCAGCTTGTTATAATTGAGTTCTAGACCTCCTAAATCGGGGGTGGTCTCCTTTTCTGGAGTTCCTCTTCATGAAGGGCCACAGGCAGGTGTGGGGATTAGCTGCCCAGTCCTCAGCCGAGGAGTTGTGGCTGAATTCTCCCCACTAGATGAGAAGGTTGTTTTAACTGTGGCCATGGGTCAGGTATGAAAAGGAGCACCTAAGTCCAAGGTCATGGCATTGTGCCTGAACAGATTGGATTACACTCTTCAGGTGATGGGGATTTCAAATGTCTGGTCACAAATGATATGCTGAGTTTTTGGACAAAGCTCTTGGTTTAGCAAATCAATGGACATTCCTGTCCTCACCTATGGTCATGAGCTGTGAGTAATGTGTGGAAGAACAAGATGACAGATGCAAGCGGCTGAAATGCAAGATGGCTGGACTTGCTCCATGTGAGAAGACGAGAAGCACAGTGATCAGGGAGAGGCTCAGAGTAGAGCTGCTGCTCCTCTGGACTGATACTAGCCATTTGAGGTGGTTCAGGCATGTTGTGAGGATGTCCCTTGGCTAACTCCCTTAGGAGTTGCACCAGGCACTTCCTGTTAACAGGAGACCGTGGGGCAGACTCGAGACGTGTTGGAGAGATTATCTCTTCTTAGGTCTGGGAACACTTGGGGATCCCCCAGCAGCAGCAGGAAACCATTGTGAGATACTAGAGGGTCTGGGGCCAGTTTCTCATCCTTCCACTGCAACACTCAGCAGGACAGGAAACTAAACAGAACAACAATAATGCTGAATTTCTTATGTGATATTTGTGACATCAGATTAATGTTAATTAATGTTTGTCATTGGTTTTCAGTGTGGAAGGACGTAGGAAGCAGTTCTTTCATGATGCCTGCTTTAAGCATAATTGTTTCCATGCATAGTTAAATTTATGGTGTTCTGTATTTTTCTTAAATGTTTCTAAGGAGAGCTTAAAATTGTTAATTGCTTTTAAAAGCATCTGCTAAATGAACAAATGTTAATGAATCCGCATTTTTTGGAGACAATATCACGAATGTCTTCCTGGTCGTCTCTTGCCCAGCAACGGCGGACTGGCAGAAATCTTCACCGTTTTCGCAAAGACACCAGTGAAGGACGAGAAAACCGGAGCGGTGAAGGACAAGATCACAGCATTCGTTGTGGAAAAGAGCTTCGGTGGAGTGACAAGGTGTCAGGAGGAGCATGGCAATTCTAAAAGGGTGGGGTATCCATTTCCTTAACCTCCTTTTCCATGAATCTCTTTTCTGATTCCTGCCCCCACACAGTGGCCCCCCAGAGAAGAAGATGGGCATCAAGGCATCAAACACAGCAGAAGTGCACTTTGACAATGTGCGCGTGCCAGCCGAGTGCGTGCTGGGCGAGGTTGGCGGTGGCTTCAAGGTGGCCATGAACATCTTGAATAACGGGCGCTTCGGTATGGCAGCTGCACTCGCTGGCACCATGAAGGGTATCATCGCCAAGGCTGTGAGTGCCGACCCCACTGTCCTACACACGTGTACATGTGTGCATCACACATTCATCACCCAGTTAACACTGTATGCAGTAAAGAACGGCACATTTTAACTACTTGTTTCATGTTTTGCGACCATATTCACTAAAGCTCACTTTAGGGACTGTGTTTATAAGTGTATTTTAAATAAATTTGTTCTTGTCTCTTTTTAATCTAGAAAATGTGATTGTTGCTTTAATGGTTCACACATAGAAACCAGTTATATCTAATTGAGACAATTCCACGTTCATTTGAGGGGCTAGTTTCTCATCTGTTGTAAACTTGCAATTTCCCAAACTCAGATGTCTGAATATTTATGGAAACAGCATATTTCAGGTTTTTTTAAATGTCTGCAAACAAATAACCTATTTTGGGTTTGAAAATGTAGTTTTGAAGTATATGAGTTTACAATTAAAAAAAAAAAAACTGATTGGAAAAATGTGTAAGTAATCCAGCTAATGGTGACAAATTTAATACTTTTGAAAGGCACTGTATGTATTACATTTCCCAACTGTTTAACCAAAATTGTATCAGTTATAGAACCTCATGGGGAGCGTATTCTTCTAACTGTGCATTAGTGGACGAAGTTTGGTTACTGGCAGCGCTTCAGTCCCTTACCTTGACAGTAACTGGATAGTGACTGTTTGCAGAGGTTTACTCCTACTTCACTCCTCCCAGGTGGACCATGCAGTCAACAGGACACAGTTCGGGAACAAGATTCACAACTACGGTCTGATCCAAGAAAAGATGGCCCGCATGGCCATGCTGCACTATGTGACTGAGGTCAGTGTCCTGGCATGACTGCCCAAGGCTCCCTGCAGTGATCCAACACTGTCATGGAGGTTTTCTTGGCTACCTTTTGCTGCTGGGAAAGGCACTAACAGCAGGTAGCATAGTGGTTAGAGCTGCTGCTTTGCTTTTGATGGAATGGATTTGAATCATACCTCTTGAGGTAACCTAGAGTGAGGTACTTACTCAGTTTTTAACAGTAAAAGTTACCCTGCTGTATAAATGGGTAAATCACTCCCAAGAAGCTTAACATTGTGAAACACTTAAGGAAAACTGTCAGCTAATGAATAATGATAATAGAGTAGAGCAGCTATTATGAGAATGTCAATCATCCAAAAACAAAAAATTACAGTATCTACTTTTAGTGCACTTTTTGCTATGCTGAAGTATTACTCCTGTCGCTTAATGCACTTGTTTCTAATAATTTATTGAAATACTTATGCAGTGCAGTATAGAAATAGCCTTAATTTGTCATTACAGGAGTTAAAAATCAAACGTTGTCTCTGGCTATTGTGTGGGCTTAGGAAAGTCTCCAGTGACCTTGATGCAGGAGTGTGGTGGAGGGTGGCAGTTAGCCAATTACACTTTGTTTCATATAAACCATTTATTCTCATATGTGTTTGGTTATCCAAAGTATTTGTTTAACTGAACCAAATTTGGTCCCAATTAGTTAGGATAATCCATGGTCTACCATAATAATAATAATAATAATAATAATGATGATGATAATGATAAAGATGATGACATGGGCTGTGGCAAGAGACTGGTAGATGTTCTTGGACTATTGGAAGCACAAACTAGCTGTATCCTTCTGTACCTTAACTGGTCGAGTCAATGTCAACACAGTGGGTCACTCCCAAAGCTGAGCCTTCTACACCTGCATACATGTGGAAAGCAGAAAAAATATCATATTAACAATTTTTGAATACAATCAATAAAAGATTAATAATAGATGTTCCTTTTTTTTTTTAGATTCTGAAAAAAATCTTGACTATCGCTAGAATATATGCAAAATTCAGGTTCTGATGTGCTTGTTCAGTATAACCTAAAATTTAATTTAAGAATGTATACTCCTCACAAGCTCCAATGCCTCTTCTTTGCTGATTCATCAAATAAATATACACAACATTCCTCATCTTGTTACTGGTTACTAGCCCTCAGACAGACCAAACATGAGCTGTCAACACTGAGAAAGTGAGCGGAAACAGACGACCCCACACTGCCAGTCTATGTGGATCCTCTTCACTGCCACCAGTTGGCGGGGAATGTCGTCAACTCGCATTTGGTCCAAAACAGGCATTTTAGAAAGAAGATAAGCGTAGAAAATGCAATTGAAAAGAAATAAATACAGTGAGAAAATGCTTACATCGTATAAAAATCACAACAGCCATTTGTAAGATGAGGAACTGGGTTTTATATGAAGTTGTAGTTAATTTTTTCTTATCTATTTATCTGGCATCTCTCTCTCCCTCAGTCCATGGCTTACATGGTCAGCGGCAACATGGACAGTGGAGCATCCGAGTTCCAAATTGAGGCAGCCATTAGCAAGATCTTTGCCTCCGTGAGTATGCTCAGTGCACTGTGTGTGAAAGAGAGTGCCTTCTTCAGAGCCTGGTGGGCACTGCTGATCCACGTCACAAGTAGCTTGTGTCCCCCCTCACCTGGAGGGTGTAATCCACTCACCTCAGGCACAATGACATAACCTCAGACTCAGGAGCTCATTTTTGTTTGCAGGAGGCAGCTTGGTCCGTCACTGATGAGTGCATCCAGATCATGGGAGGAATGGGCTTCATGAAGGTGGGTCTAGGAGACGTCCTCATGAGCCATATCCTCCAGAGGAAAGCAGAATGTGTCATTGTAATGTCAGGTTTTGTGTGTGTGTGTAGGATGCTGGTGTGGAACGAGTCATGAGGGATTTGAGAATCTTCCGAATCTTTGAAGGCACCAATGACATTCTCCGCCTTTTCGTGGCCCTCAATGGCTTCCAGGTACTATGAAGAATACTTAGACCATCGTATGTGTGTGTGTGTGTGTGAGAGACAGAGGGAGAGACAGGGTGCGTGTTGTCTGCCAGTATTCAAAGTGAGGGAAGGTCATCTCTTTTTTTTAATAGAATGCTGGGAACCAACTGAAGAGCCTGCAGAGGGCGCTGAAGAACCCGCTGGGGAATGCTGGACTGCTGGCTGGGGAGATCAGCAAGAGAGCACGCAGGTCAAGGAACGTGCACACACACACACACACAGTTACTGAAACCATTATGTACAAATGTAAACACACATTTGTGTGTGTATGTACAGGTATTACCTGAGATGCGAGTGTTTGACTTATAAGTTTTTACATGTACGAGAGAAATAATTTAATACCCTTTACCATGTTATGACCATATTAGGCTGATTTGATGTGTTTACAAGCAATAAGGGCTGAGCGTGGGGGGATTTTCAAAGTTTTGCGTCATGGTGCAATCGCATCTCTGGCTTACAAGATTTCACCACATGAGCCAATTTCTCAGAAGGCATTACGCTTGTAAGTACGAAAATAGCTGTGTGTATAAATTGAGTTGTGTTTTATATATAGTTATATGTACACACTACAGTATATTATATTCAGTGATAACGTTCTTTACTAAAGGCACACAAACACCTGACACTTTCATCCTGTGTTCTGCACGTGCAGGAGAGCTGGCCTTGGCTCTGGACTCACTCTGCAGGGGACTGTTCATCCTGAGCTGGCCCACAGCGGGGACCTGGTGAGTGTGTGTGTGTGTGTGTGTGTGTGTGTGTGTGTGTGTGTGTGTGTGTGTGTGTGTGTGTGTGTGTGTTTTATATGCTCTATCTGCTGATGACATGTGGCAGAGTTCCTGAGTTCCTCTCCATTACCCAGACAGTGAAAGCCATCGAGGAGTTTGGAGTGACCGTCGAGGAAATGCTCCTCAAACACAACAAGAAAATCATTGGTAAGTACAGTAGGAGACACAGAGTTCACATTCGTACCAGTTCTGCTTCTTAGCTTGTTCACAGTTAAGCAAGTCTTATTGCTTGAGGTTTTGGTTGCATGTCTGCCAGCTGTAACTGTGTGTTGAATTTTACCTCTGATTTTACTGTGATTTCGTTGTGTAGCTGCGGCCTTGTTTCCGAGCCTGTTGTGTTTTTCAGATGAACAGTTTGTGTTGAAGAGGGTAGCTGACAGCGCCATCGACCTGTATGCCATGGTGGTCGTCCTGTCCAGGTGAGAGAAGCCTGCACACACACTGTTGTTGTTATTTATTCATTTATCTTATATATTTCTTCAGAGCAACTCTCAATGTACCAGATGCATAAATAAATGTAATTGGAACCTGAGCGGAAAGGAAGTGTTCAGTTTAATGCAGCCCCTTCGAGACCACAAGTGAATTTTGCAGTAATGAATACATTACCAGTGACTGGTGCAGTGGCAGCAAACATCTGCCTGATGTGAAGGACAAAGTACCAAACGTGTATTCAGTGTTGGGTACTTTGAAATTTGTTTTCAAGATATATGAAAACTGCAAAAATTAAAATCTGAACAGCATTCTGATGCACAACTATCAATACTATCAATACTACCAGGAAACTTAGTATTTATCTAGCTGATGCATTTCTCTTTTCTCCCTTCTTTTACTTTACCTCTATACACACATTTACGCTGTGTCCCAGCCCTGCTGGCCTCTCTAGCCTGTGACATTAACCACTTGTCCTTGTCAGGGTCACAGTGGTGTGGAACCTGTGTCAGAATCAGTGGTGCTAGGTTAGGAGGGGTACACACTTGGTTGGATGTTATTAGTCAGTGTTTTATTTGTTTTTTTTTTTTTAAGGACTCTCACATTCACAAAACACATTAATTTGTGGGTATTTTGATCACTGTATGTTTGGGTCAGGATTGATTCTCCTGCCTGTTGGTGGGGTCTGATTCTTATCTTTTCTACAGGGCTTCGCGCTCACTAAGCCAGGGGCTGCCCTCTGCCCAGCATGAGAAGGTACTGTGTGAGACCTGGTGTATCGAGGTGAGTGAAAATCGGTCACTCGGCATTCCGATCTGCAATTTACAATTTATCTAGCTGGTTCTTTTCTCCAAGCAAATTGGCGTTAAGTTACTAAGTTATTGTATATCCATTTATACAGGAAGGAGATCTTGATTGTATCAGTATAGTATAAGAACCTTGATCGTGGGATCTACAGTGGGAGGTGCAAGAGTGACAGCTGTGATCACTACATTGCTGCCTCTTTTGTACTGCAGCACTTCAGGATTGTTACCTGTTCAGTGTCCTCATGGCCTCTATTGGGACTGGAACAACATTGGGACTTGAACCCCAAACCTTGTGGTTCCTGCTCACTAGAGTGTAGAGTGGCACTGTCTCCATGTAAATCTAAACAGTTTTCTGTGTCTGTTCTATGTTTTTTCCCTTTTGCTGCTCTGTGTCCTTTGCCCCCCCCCCCCCCCCCCCCCCC